>LS484718.1:75722-97459 GCA_900490705.1 Pristionchus arcanus | reverse complement strand
GAAAAGTGCTAGGCCTACGAAAACTTGGATTTTTACATAACTTTCGATGCTCTTTCGAATGGTATATCACATGATGGGGTAAAATGAAGTTGAATTTTTCCGAGATCAAAGATCAAAGATCAACTTTGGAGGTCAAATTTTTGGCTGAAGTGTATCCCACCCCTAGGGAGTCTACCCACCAAGTTTGAACCCCCGGAGACCATTTTCAGCTACTGTGCCACATCCCCTCCGGATCCCGACGCTCTTATGCGGACCGCGTTTTAACAATGAAGAAAAAGGCTACCTTCTCAAATCTCTGAATCGGCCCATCTCCTTTTCGGATCACAGTGAAATTGGCGATATTGCACTGAATTGTAGAATATATTCGATTATATTTATTTAATTTCTCACCTTAAATCCATGAAGATGTGAGAACGCTTCCTCCCCACAGTCACAGCGAAGAGCGAGACCGGCCTGCATTTGAACACCGTTGCTGACACCGTTTGTTCATTTAAAAAAAAAGCTCACATGCGATCAAAATGAAACTCCAGAGATTGTTTTGTTCATAATAAAAAATTAAACTAACCATTGTGAGAGTTGTTGAGTGAATGTGACGGAGATGATTTATGAATGATCCAGAATAAAATGTTGTGAACTGCAATCAGCAAGGTATACACATAGAATATCAACACTAGCTCTCATCAATCCAAAATTGATCTAAATGCCATAAATATAATTACCTCGCATTCAAGGCACGTAATTTCTCTACTGGAATATCCCTTCCTCCTTTTAACAGCAACAGAAGTCTTCTGAAATGACAGTTACAATTGTTTATGAGCAATTGTCAAGTAAATATTACCTTATTCTTTATTTTCGAAGATTCATTCTTCGATTTCTTCATCAGTGGTTCTGAATCATCATCAGAATTGTCCAGAGACTCACAATCAGCGACTGTATCGGATGATTCCTGTATTAAGAATAAATTTGGATAAAAAATTTAACTATAAGTTTAACGTTGTTTAAAAATAATACGTAGAAATATTGCCAACGTAATAATGTAATCCACAAACGCTATCTTTCTCTAGGCTCTCACATGTTTTGATTATCCTTTGAATTGTTCAATGCCACCATACTTGCGACGTTTCCACTATCTCCATTAATAGCACTACCAACCGTATGATTTTGCAACTACCTACCAGATCATCATTATCCACGCCAAATATGGAAACTAAAGCACATTTTTGTTTTTAAGATGTACCTTTTTCTCCCATTGTTCTACGATCGAAAGAGGCTCTTCCGGTAGAGCCATTCCTGATTGGCGGTAGAATATTCAAATTTAATAAATAAATTAAAATAATCATTCTGCATAACGTAACAGATTGAACCGCAGTTCAACAATGATTTATTAATGCATAACATATCTTCTTTATCTGATAAACAGATTAGAAAGGAATCACCCAAACATAAAATTACTCACGAAAACTCTAACCGTGGAGAAAATGGATAATAGGATTTGATAACGTCGGAAAAGGAATCTCATCAGTGAATGTTAATCAATTGCCAACACGATGAACATAAAAAAAACAGATTTAAGAGCAACTAAGAAAGAAACAAGAAACATATAATTTTTAGCTCGAATTTGCTTTGATTATCCTCACTTATCAGCGACTTTGTGAAGAGAAAATTCGCGACGTTTGCACTGAGAAAAGATTAGAAGATGAGAAGAAAGAAAAGATTAAGAAAAGAAGAAGATCAAAGTCAATCAGTTAAATTTTTTTAATCAAAAAGTCAGTCGGGTATGCAAACCTGATAAACAGAAGAAACAAAATGTAGAGTTTAACAAAGAAATATAAATATTCGAAGATCGTTAACGTTTGATTCTTTTTACGCAAAATTAGGTGAGTTCAATTGACGTTAAAAATGAATAAGAGAAAAAATAGAAACAAAAAAAAGAAGGTACCTCTTTAGCGTGGTTGGGATCGGGATGATTTGGGCGATACTTGGCTCCACACTTACATAGAAGCAAGATTCCATGCTAAAAATATACATATAAACATGGTCGCAAGGAAGCAAGAAAAATACTAATTATTATCATCTAAAAGTGACGGGCTGCCTAATGTAAACCAATGTTACTTGTGGGGTTAATTCGGATTTTTGGAATACTCTTGCTATTGTCATAGTTTAAGATCTAAATTTGCAGCGAAACATACAGGTTTCAGAGTCGAATTGTGGTAAATTGCGAGGTGATTAATGTAGCCCATGAGCGTCGATGGATATGTCTGAAATTTAAAAGAAATCATTTGAAAATAGTCTGAAAATAGTCGACAATGTCTCAACGCTCACATCGCATAGAACGCACTTGGGAGTCGTCTGAAAAATGACTTATAATTATTTTTAATAGTGTTAATTGAATTGCACAAAGAGTAAGGAACCTTCTTGTCATTGAATGTTTGAATCGGCCCATCTCTTAATCGTACAACGGTGTAGTTAGCGATACCACACTCAAAAGAACTATTTTACCAGTAGTTTAGCGCACAACTTCACCTTATATCGATGGTGATACGAGGAAGCTTCGACTCCACAATCACAGCGAAGAGCGAGACCAGCCTGCATTCAGCACATTATTATCTATCTACTATACATAAAGAAAAGATGTCTCGCTCTGAGTGTGTTTGTACGTTTGATCATCTCGGCGAGAGCTCCAGATAAATTCTCTTATTGTCAGACAAAGAAACAGAAGAAACAAGTGTAAACATATCACGCACGTTTACTGGATTACTACGAGCCGGTCAGAATCGGCGATCTATCTATATATCTATTCCAGTATATATAAAGGCGAGTGTCATTCATGTGTGTTTGTCCCCTCATAAAAGTCATGTAGGCAGGCCACGAAGTTATAAACAAGGTGAAACGTATTGCGCGTGAACAAGATGAAACGTATTTAGAGCGAACCAATCGGCAGTGAGCCCTGCTACTTGATCTGATCAAAAAGACTGACCAAAAAGAGAGTGGTCGAGTGCTCCTTTCTGAGATGTTTTACGAATGAACAAGCTGACGTTGTTTTAAACTATAATTAAGCAATAAACATATAATATATAGTTGTAAAAGAAAAAAGTCATCTGATCTCAAATCTTAGTAATCAATACTGTAAATTGTTTACCTCGCATTCAGTGCAAATCAAATCTCTGGAATTTTCCTTGAAATTGACTGACCAACTCTTCTTTTCAATAGCATCTGAAAATATAACTTCAAAGAAAGTTTACCGATTTCGTGGATTCAGTCTTCCATTTCTTTTTCAAAGGATCAGATTCTTCATCAGAAAAGTCCAGAGATTCACAATCAGCATATTTCACAAGTTTAAGCACATTTTTCGAAGAAATTATCGTGCCATGATTATCCACAATATTCGAGATCTGACCTCCATCACTGGAAATATCCCCATCAGCCTCGCGAGTTTCCTGAAATTAACAATTCAGGAATTTCAGCCCTAATTCAATACTGAGGAGTTGTCTTATCTGTGTGATGGAGTTCCATTCACCTTTAAAAATCAGCATGACAATTTTTAAGAATCGATAGCTTAGTTACCTTCTCATCCTCAAATCTCTGAATCGGCCCATCTCTTTTTCGAACAACCGTGAAATTGGCAGTACGGCACTCAATAAAAATGTTATCATTTATTTATATTCAACCTTTCACCCTATATACGTGAATATTGGAGAGTGTTTCGACTCCGCAATCACACAGTAGAGCGAGACCAGCCTGCATTCAGTAATCAATATCAACGTTTCTTTTCACGGAAAATGATACGGATATTATAATATGTACAGTATGAAATGTTTGAACCAACCAATGCGAGAGTGGTAGAGTGTGTCTTTTTGAGATGGTCGATAAATAAACTAGCTGACGTTGTTTGGAACTATAATAAGCAAGTTCGAAAACCATAATCTTTTCACAACATAAATTATCTAACTGATACAGTAAATTATTTACCTCGCATTCAGTACAATTAATTTGTCTAGAATTCTTCTTTCTGTGCGATGATAAACTAGCTGGTTCACTCTTCTTTTCAATAGCATCAAAAGATTTCTGAAAAAACAAGAAATATCATTGAATTTCTTAATTCAAAGAATGTTCATCTACTTTATTTCCCGATTTCGTGGGTTCAGTCTTCGCTTTCTTTATCAATGGATCAGCATCTTCATCAGAATAGCCCAGAGATTCACAATCAACAGCCTTGAGAGTTTCCTGGAAATTGGAAATTTATTATTCACTCAATACTGCTGAGTCTGAGGTGGAGTTCTATTCTACTTTGAAAATCATGTTAATAAATTTCACTAAACAGTAATTTTAATTACTTAAAAGTTACCAGGTCATCATCAAATCTCTGAATCGGCCCATCTCTCTTTCGAACAACCGTGAAATTGGCAGAACGACACTCAATAAAACAATATTATCATTTATATTTATTTAACCTTTTCACCCTATATTCGTGAATATTGGAGAGAGTTTCGACTCCGCAATCACAGCGAAGAACGAGACCAGCCTGCATTCAGTAATCAATAACATAGAATCTTTCAGTGGAAAATACTACGAGCAGTACTACGAGTACAGTTGAAAATATTTGGACTAACCAATGCTAGAGTGGTAGAATGTGTCTTTTTGAGATGGTCGATTAAAAAACCAGATGACGTTGTTTGGAACTGTAATTAGCAAGTTCGAAAACCATAATCTTTTCACAACATAAATTATCTAACTGATACAGTAAATTATTTACCTCGCATTCAGTACAATTAATTTGTCTAGAATTCTTCTTTCTGTGCGATGATAAACTAGCTGATTCACTCTTCTTTTCAATAGAATCAAAGCATTTCTAAAAAAAGACGAATGAGGTGATTATCAAGTCTCTAACCAGAGTCGCTTACTTTCTTATTAATCTTCGCAGAGTTAGCCTCCAATTTCTTCGCCGTTGGTACAAAATCTCCATTATAATATTCCAGAGATTCACAAATTCCTAAGCAGCAGCCGATCACAGCCGCCTTCGGCGGCTGTGATCGGCTGCGGTGCTCGCCCGCTTCGCGGGCTCGATACCTTTTGCAAGGAAAGCCGGGATGTGTCCTGCAGTATACGCCCATAATTAGAACCTTGTGCAAACGAGCTATTCGTAAACTTAGACTGAAATCAAACGCCTATGAAGCAGCGAGCGAGATTATTTCTGTAAATGCCTATGCAGCCGCCTAAGCTTTCGAAAGCTTTTCGGAGAAAATTCATCGATGTTAATTCTATTGTGTGTGGGAAAACTGGAAATAGAAGTTACCGATGATGCGAAAAAACAGCAAAAAAAAATTGCACGGGCGGGGAACCGAACCAACGGGGAGCGGGCGATAGGCGGGATAGCTACCCACTGCGCCATGCGGGCTTGTGACAAGCAAGTCTCACAGCCTGGGGACTATCCTGGGGACGCGTACGACGCGTGCCACACAAATGTGCAACTTGGCCACTGTCCGTCCGTTACGGACCGGTATTTACCTCGCATTCAGTACAATTAATTTGTCTAGAATTCTTCTTTCTGTACGATGATAAACTAGCTGGTTCACTCTTCTTTTCAATAGAATCAAAGCATTTCTAAAAAAAAAGACGAATGAGGTGATTATCAAGTCTCTAACCAGAGTCGCTTACTTTCTTATTAATCTTCGCAGATTTAGCCTCCAATTTCTTCGTCGTTGGTACAAAATCTCCATTATAATATTCCAGAGATTCACAATCAGCAAATTTCATAGGTCTGGACACCTTTCTCGATGATTTTCTTTTCTTTACCAAAGTTTCGGATGATTCCTGAATTAATTTAGTTTTGTTCAAATCCTTGATATTTCAACAATGTCGCTCGAGTCTGTTAACTCTGAACAATATAAGTAACCATCTCTGCCTCTTATCCATACTGTACACCACTCGACTGTGTCTTGTCATGATTATTTTTTGGTGTTCATTATTTACAACATTCATAATATTAATCAATCTCGTTTAAAAATAAAAGTAACCAACCACGTCATCACTCATGTCCTCATCCTTGATATCCATTTCATCTTCCCAGTTATCCTCAAATAGAATCAGAAAATTTGCAAAGTTAATTCGAATATGTTTCACCTCATTATTGATTGAACTCTCATCGAATGGTTCTTCCTTGATCAACTCGAATAAATTAGAAATCTGAAATATTTTGTATTTAGGTAACCACAATACTAAAACTTACAACAGGCGGTTCATCTTGTAATTGATCAGCAAATTTATTCGAAGAGAAGGGATACTCCAGAGACGATTGAGAAGGTTTCTGACAATAAAACTTTTAAGCAGATTGACACTATTTTATAATTTCTCAAGGTGAATAGCCAGTTATTTAATTAAAAAAATATCCTACTTGATCGGCAAGTGTGAACATTTCTGTAGACTCCTTTACTTGATTCCTTTCATTTGTCAATTCACTGAAAGTGAAATGAAGTGATTCGATGAGGCCATACACAAGAGAGCGAACCTCATCGTTCCTAAACCATTACTATTGGATTAACGTGGTACATTTCCATTCGTTTTGGAATATCCTCAATTCTAGTATTAAAAAATGCAATAAAAAATATTCCTCACTTCATTGTATCAAATTGAAAGGAGAGGGACCGCTCGTAATCGAGAATGGACAAAACCATTTGAATTCGCTGGAAACAATCTTTTATTTTAAAAGAACTTTTATTAAAATAAAATATTTTAGAAAAAAATCTTATTCAATTCAAATAAACACACAGCAAGGTCCGATTTATTATTGAGCACAACAGCCATCGTATCGATTCCTCTTGAGAGAAGAGATACAATACTGTCATCCGATTTAGACGACATTTCGATACTCTGAAACAGATCAGATGTACAATTGTTTTTGTGGTAACTCCAACAACTAGTCTAGTCTTGATAATTTGTAGCAAACTAATTATTTTGTTAAACATACCTTTTTCTTCCATTGTTCAACGATCGAAAGAGGTTCCTCAGGGAGAGCCATATAGGACTGGCGATTGAATTATAAAAGATAAAAAAGGATTTTGAGATAATTATTCTGCATACTGTAACAGATTGAACAGCAGCTCATCAATAAATCAACAAAGTGTAACATTAACTTTATCGGAGGAAAGAGCTTTCAACCTCGCAGGAATAAAATCTTGAGTACTCTAAGCGTGAGGAGAAATCGACAATTAGGATGCGATAACAAAAGAGAAAATTAACACGATGAACAACATTTTGAAGTACAACAAAGAACGAAACAATAACCAGCAACGATTAGTTCGAACATGACTTAATTCTGCTCCTCACTTATCGGTGACGACTTTGTGAAGAGAGTATTCTCGACGGGTACACTGAGAAAAGATAAATAAGTTATTGTTTATTGAAAATGGCTTGAAAAATGAAGGCGTCATATGATTTTTACACATGAATCAACGGAAAGTACCTCTTTAGTGTGGTTGGAATCGGGTTTTTGCTGACGATACTTGGCTCCGCAATCGCATAAAAGCCAAATTCTATTCTGAAAATAGTTTATATACGAGCAATATTTCCACCTTCGACGGATATTGGTTACTAATTTATTAGCTAAATTCCCTATCACTTTTGTGGTGCTCCTCTGTTACTCTGGAAACTTTTAATATCCCTCTCGCAAAGATGGACATTCCCTAAATATCGAGCAGATGTATGATCACACAAAGAAACTGGATAACATTCCAGATTTTACGGTTATTCTTACTGCTTGTTAAAAAATGTTGAGAAACTTACAGCGCTCAGAACACAATTATGGTGATTCTTGAGATGACAAATGTAGCCATAGGCCGTCGTTGGATACACCTCGCATAGAATACATTGAGGAGTAGTCTGAAAAGGCTTTTAAATTTAAAATCTTAAGTTAATAAATTTAACAAAGAGCAACAAAGAGGTACCTTCTCATCATTGAATCTCTGAATTGGCCCATCTCTCTTTCGGATTAATGTGATGTTGGCGAAACCACACTGAACAGTTAAATATTGAATTTTACATCTTTTTTATCGTTCACCTTATCTCTATATTTGTGATGATCCGAGAAAGATTCGAGTCCACAATCACAGCGAAAAGCGAGACCAGCCTGCATTCCAAAATTTATTGACTTTTTGTCATTGGAAAATGTATCCAGAGATTTGAACTGACCAATACGAGGGTAGTAGAATGGACGTTTCTGAGATGTTGGGTGAATGTACCAGCAGAAGTCGTTTGGAACTGCAATCGGAAAGATATTATTACCGAATCTCTCAACACTAATTTCTCACAACCTATTTTGTTCCATAGGGGAATTTAAACATATTTACCTCACACTCAGGACACTCAATTTTTCTAGATTTTCCCTTAGTACTGAGTGAATGGCTCTTCTTTTCAATAGTATCAGAAGATATCTGAAATACCAGTCGAAATGAATTCCCTGAATTTTCTTCAACACAAAAAAAGCTTACTAAAAAAGCTGAAAAGCTTACGCTTACTTTATTACTTATCTTCGAAGATTTAGCCTTTGATTTATTTTTCGTAGGTTCATAACCACGATATTCCAGATATTCACATTCAGCGGATTTCAAAGGTCTGGAAATCTTTCTCGATGGTCTCCTTTTCTTTTCCGCTTCAACAGCCGATAATGAGTCCTGAATTGAGGACAAATTTGTTTAGGAATGTTATTTCAATGAAAAATAATCAATGATAAGCCTATAATGTCGCTCAGATCTTTGAACTCTGAACTGCGCATTTGACATTCTCTATCTTTTCTCTATATTCTCTGATACTTTCATTTACCTCTGAATCATGCATCGTTTCATCAACATAGTCATTCTCGAAATTCCATTGATCCATTTCATCTCCCCAGGGATCCTATAAAAAGGTCTATACATTCAATCCTAATCGAAACACGTTTCACCTCAATTTTGATTTGCTCCTCATCGTTTGGTTCTTCCTTGATCAACTCGAACAAATTCGGATTCTGAATTAAATATTAAAATAAAGTAATTGATTAACGAAAACTAACGATTGCCGGTTCATCTCGTGAGTGTTCATTAGTTATATGAGAAGAATTATTCGAGGGATACTCCAGAGGATGCTCCTTAACGAATTTCAACCGCGCATCAGAAAATCAAATATCGCTTTCATGTTTTAGGCAAAGGGTCACCATAGTAGTGTCAATTTAGATTTTCAAAAGTACATACCTTATCACTAGTTTGTTCGTCGATCGAAACAGACTCCTCGGAAAGAGCCATACCTGATTTGAGCTCGAATAATGAACGAGATTAGATTTTTAAATAATCATTCTGTATACCGCAACAGATCGAACATCATGTCATCAAAGATTCACCAATGCACAACAACATTACTTTATCGGATGATTGAAAAGCTTCGGTCTCACATGAAATATTCTCGAGAACTCTAAACGTGGAAAGGATCGATAAAAGTGAGCAACGATGTGTTACACAAATGATTAAAATGGGAGCTAATCAGTCAATGTTTAGCAATTGACAACACGATAAACAAACAAAAGCAGTTTGAAGTGTCACAAAGAAAGAAACAAGAAACATCTAATTATCATCTCGAAAATGTCTTGACCCTTCTCAATATTCGTCGATTTTGTGAAGAGTGAATTCGCGACGGGTGCACTGAACGTGAAAAAATATTTTAAGAAACCGCATCGGGCCAACCCACAAAAAAGTACCTCTATAGTGTGTTTCGAATCGGGACGGCAGTTGCGAAACATGACGCCACACGAGCACTGAAGCCAGATTCCTTGCTGAAAATTAAACCGTATATTAACAGCCAAAAACGGGAATTATCAACGATATCATCGTAGACGTTAGATATACAGAACGACATTTCTGTGGAAATAACTCAGAAAATGAGGGGTGAACTCCTAATTATACTAAAAGAATTGCCGGTTTACTCAACATTACAATTGGAAAAGCAACTTACAGTGCTCAGCATCTCATTGTGGTGAATATGGAGATGCTTAACGTAGCCCAAAGCCGTCTTTGGATACTTCTGAAATAAACCGAGAAAATATTACAATCAAAATTAGTCTACATCGTTAGATTGAAAGAGAGCAACGTTCACCTCGCAAATAATACACTGAGGAGTCGCCTGAAATATGTTTATTAAGAAAGAATTGATAAGAGTGTGTTGTTAAATTTGACCAAAGAATAAGTTACCTTTTCATCCTTGATTCTATGAATTACTCCTGAATTATTAGTCGTCTGAAAAGTGTATTGGTAATAATAGTTGGAATATTTGTCAGTTTGTAGATTTGAACAATGAATAAACTACCTTTTTATCCTTGATTCTATGAATTGGCCCATCTCTCTTTCGAACAACCGTGAAGTTGGCGATATTACACTCAATGCTACAGTATTATCATTTATACTACTTATACATTTCACCTTATATTCATGATAGTCCGAGTGAACTTCGACTCCACAATCACAGCGAAGAGCGAGACCCGCCTGCAATCGGAAATTTTCTTTGATAAAAGTTGTTCACTGGAAAAAAATATCACTGCATTATGGATGAATATTCATGGTGGCAGATAATAACTGAACTGACCAATTTGAGAGTAGTAAAATGAGCGTGTCTGAGATGATGAGTGAATGAACTAACAACAGTTGTTTGAAACTGCAAAAAAAAATCAGCAAGCCCCGCAATGATAGTTTTGTACAATCGAATTCGGAATGAAAATAAATATTTTACCTCGCATTCAGTACATTTCAATACTCTTGAATTTCCCTTAGAACTGAGTGAACCTCTCTTCTTCTAAAAAGTATCAGATTTCTAAAATTTCAAAAAAAAACAAACTAAAATTTCAAAATTCAAATACTTTCTCTAATCTTCACCTTCAATTCACCCTTCGATTTCTTCATCAATGGTTGACAGTCTTCATCAGAATAGTCCAGAGATACATAATCAGAAAATGCCACAGGTCTGAACATCTTTCTCGACGAGCCTATTTTCTTTTCCATTTCAACAGTCGCTAATGAGTCCTGAATTGAGAACAAATTTGGACATATATTCTATGAAAAGTTGTCCATGATAGGCGTATAATGTCGTTCAAATAATTGAACTCGGAACAGCTCAACCAACATTCACTACTTTTCATCCCCCTACAATAATTTCGATTGCATTCGAATCATTCATCGTTTCATCAATATTTTAATTCTCGAAATCATGTTGAGCTAGTGATCAATTCAGACAAGATTTAAAATTTAAATATCATTGAAATATTTTTTATGATCGTTAAAAATTGGTTCAGTACAGAATACACCAGACTCTATAATATATAATATATATGCATAATGTACCTCAGACTGAGCACTGTAATATTTACCCACAATTCTCGATACGTCTCCTCTATCTCCAGCCATATCACCGTCAGCCATGTGAATATTCTATTAAAATTTTTAATTTCATTATAATGCACTTTCAACAATTTCACTAAAATGATATTAGCATACATGAAAAAGTCAGGTAATAAAATCCTTCAAAAGCCGGCTATGTTTATGAAAAAGACCTTGAAAGCCGCTTAAATCTGTGAACGCGGGTGGTGTTTGCAAATCATAGGTAGCATGCCTTGTTAACGGAATCCTCGAATGCGGGGTATGTTTGCAATTTCCAGGTAGTTTTCGACTAGCTTTTCCATGTATGGATATTAGCAACGAACTACGTCATAAAGTATATCTTCATCCTTGATTTCCATTTCGTTTCCCCAGTAATCCTAAAAGAGAAACGTTCTGACTGAAAATTTTATTTGAAAACTTATCACCTCAATCTTGATTGAATTCTCATCGAAAGGTTCTTCTTTGATCAACTCGAACTTATTAGGAATCTGAAATTTATTTAAACTAAGTTAAAATCACATTGACAACTTACAATTGGTGGTTCATTAAGTGAGTGATCATAGACGATATTAGTAGAATTATTCAAAGGAAGGGGATGTTCCAGAGGTAGACGAAGTTCCTAAATGAGTCAGGTTGAATGATTCGATATTAAAAAAAAACTTGATAGGACTGTATAAAAATTTCTGCAGATTCCTTCACTTGATTTCTTTCTTTAGTCAATTCACTGAGAGTGAAATGGAGAGATTCGATGAGACCATACACAAGAGACCGAAGCGCAATGTTCCTAAACAATCGTAAACTATAGTAAAATTGACTAAACGAGTCTCACTTAAGTTTATCGCACTCAAGAGAGAGTGATCGCTCATAGTCAAGAATGGACAAAGCCTTCTGAATTTGCTGAAAAAAAAACTTCATTGATAATGCAAAATTAATATTATTTTTGAAACATTTTTAGGTCAAAAGTATTATTAAAATAAAATAAACGCACATCAAGGTCTGATTTGTTGTTGAGTACTACGGACATTGTTTCGATTCCTCTTGAAATAAGATACACAATACTGTCATTTGACGCAGATGATATTTCGGAACTCTAGAAAATTTCATTAATTACATTCGCCATTCATTGGAGAGAAAAATCATGCGTAACAATGCAATTATAAATTGCTTTTTAGTTTACGGACCACGCAGCGCTAGCAGTTCCATTTCAACGAATAAGCATACACAATACATTTTTAAAGTATCCTACCTTCATCTTCCATTGTTCTACGGTTGAAAGAGGTTCCTCGGGAAGGGCCATCTCTGATTAGAATTCGAGTAATAAAATCGAAAAACAATTTAAGATAATTAATCTGCATAACGTAACAGATTGAACAGCAGCTCATCAAGAATTCATCAAAGTATAACACAATTTCTTCATCGGATGAATGAAACACATAGTGTTGTCTAGCAGGAAATCTCAAGAACTCTAATCCTGGATAAAAATCGATAACACGGAATTGGGATGTGACGAATAAAGTTTGAAAACGAATACTCATTTACTAATGGACAAAACGATTAACAAAACGGAATGAACTGAAACAAGCAAAGAAACACCTAACGTGGACAGAAACTATTAAACTTGTGCAAGAATATGATAACCGAAAGATAAATAGGAAGTTGTCGGGCTTAACTACCGACAACACGATGTAGAAAAGAATGGAAGAAACAGGAAAGACAGTACTATCATCTTGACAATATGATGTATCTGCTCACATTTCGGCGATTTTATGAAGAGTGTACTCGCGACGGGTGCACTGGGAAACGAAGATCGATAATTTGATATATTGATTAGTTAAATGACCATGCGGTCACAATACATTCGAAAAAAGAAAAGAGTCTACCTCTTTAGTGTGATTGAAATCAGGACTATTATTGTGGTACTTGCACCCACATGAGCACTCAAGGAAGATTCCGTGCTGAAAATTTATCAAAATTGATCACAAGATTGTATTCAGAATTAATGATTTCAAATAAATTGATTTCCCGCAGAAAGGACAGTATTTTACTGGGTATACTCAAAATAAACTGGACAGTTTACTACTGTGCATAATTCGGACTTTAGGAACAGTATCGTTCATAGGTCAAAATTTTCGAGTAACTTACCGCGCTCATATCCGATTTGTGGTGAATCTTTAGATGATTTATGTAGCCACATGCAGTCTTTGGATATTCCTGAACGAATTTATGAATATAACGATCGAAACTGAACTACAGTTTATAGCTTGAATTAGTGAAAGCCTCACATCGCATAGGATACACTGAGGAGTCGTCTGAAATAAGCCTTAGTATATAACAAAAGTTCGTCTGTATCGATTTAAACTGACCTTCTCATCATTGAATGTCTGAATCGGCCCATCTCTCTTTCGAACAACAGTGAAGTTGGCGATATCACACTCAATATACAATATGTTCATTTTTTATATGTAATCTAGAATTTTCACCTTATAAAAATGATTACTTGAGACAGCATCGACTCCACAATCACAAAGGAGAGCTATGCCAGCCTGCATACAGTAGTTACATTGACAAACATTTATTCTTTTAAAGTGGCTCTCAACATAGCGGATTTCACAAAGGAATTGAACTGACCAAGGCGAGATTGGTAGAATGCTTATTTCTGAGATGTGATACGAAGTAACTGGGTTGTCTAGTTAGAAACTGCAAACGGCAAGATCACACAGAAAAGCAACGCTATTCATTTTTTCATAACATATTTATTTAGGTATAGACCATACATTTTTTACCTCGCATTCAGTGCACTTCATTTCTCTAGATTGTCCCTTAGAACTGACTGTTCTACCTCCCTTCTTAATTGCGTCCGAAGTAGTAGTCTGTAAACTTAGTCAGTATAGTTGAACTGAACTCATTGATTTCCTAATTTTTATTTTTCAAAATTCACTGAATTGAAAATTCAACCACCCTCACTTTATTCTTTCTCGTCGATGAGTCAGACTTCATTTTCTTCATCAATGGTTCAGAATCGTCATCAGAATAGTCCAGAGATTCACCATCAGCGAATTTCACAGGTCTTGTCAGATTTCTCGCTGATCTCCTGTTCTTGTTCACTTCAACAGTCTCGGATGAGTCCTGGAAATATCAATTCGGAATTTTTAAATGAAAAAAAGCCTCATTGTCAATTCATGAAAAAAAATCTCAACCTTTTTTCTATCTTCTTCGATAGTTTCATTATCCTTTTCATTCATTGTTTCAGCATTATCTTCATTCTCGAAATTTGGTTCATCTCCCACGTAATTCAATGCAGGAACCTGAATAAATCGAATATTATACATAATTACTATCTAAAAATAGAAAACGTGGAATTTTTCGTATAAATATTTAAAATTTAGTCAATCGTATGATACATCCGAATCTTCAGATAAAAAAACATTCTAATGAAAATTCATAATGTACCGTAGACTGAGCTCTGACTGAGCTCCCTTTCTCTTCTCCCATGATTTCATTAGCATTCAAATCATTTTTCGTCTCATCAATATGTTCATTCTCGAAATCAGCTCCAATGTTATTCTTTGCCTGAACATGTAATAACCGCGATAACTATATATTTATATATTGCAAATTTAGTGCATGTTAAAACAGAATCAGTAAATAATATTCATAATGTACCACAGATTGAATTCTGTCATCATTGTCCACAATACTTGAGACATCTCCTCTATCCCCAGCAATATCCACATCAGCCTAGAATCCAGAATGTTTAAAATAATTCTCTGCTTATAATACTCAACAAATAACTAAATATGATGAAAATATTTTACAATATCCTACCGCATCATCCTTGGGCATCCTTTCTCCCATAATTTCATTCGAATCAGTCATCGTTTCAATAGCATTTTCATTCTCGTAATCATATTCGATATCAGAAACTTCCATGCAACTCAATGCATCCTTCTGAAAAAAATAGAAAATTGGATTTTTGAATCTAATTAGATTTGAATAGATTCTAAAAACTTCTAAATAGATTCAAAAGATTTGAGGCGGTTTTTGAATCTAATCTCATTCTAATCAGATGCGGCTTCTAATTAGATTTACAAAATCTTCTGATTAGATTCAAAATCATCTAAACTTCTAATTAGATCCAAATCGAGTTGCCTGAGTCAGCCTCAACGGACAAGGCATAGGAAGAATTTTTCGTACAGTGCTTCAGTCCCAATCATCTTTATACACATCCTATTCTAACATTCACTTTTATAACGAAACGAACCTCATCATCATTGGGTATCTCTTCATTCTTGATTGTCATTTCATCATCCCAGATATCCTGGAATACAATCTCGTTTATATTACGAAGTGAAGTTTAAAAAAAATTACCTCATCTTTCAGTGCACTGTCATCGAATAGTTCTTCCTTTGGCACTTCTAACCTATTCTAAATTGAACAGATTTTAAAATATTTAAAAGCTAAATGACAACTGACAACTGGCGGTTCTTCATTTGAGTAATCAGAGTCGTTATGAGAAGAATCATTAGGATGAATGGGGTGCACCAGAGAAGGCTGGGAAGATTCCTAAACGATTATAATATGTGAATAATTATATAATTTCTTAGGTTGAAGTTTTTTTTTTAATACTGACTTGATCAGTCTGAGTAAACATTTCTGCGGATTCCTTCATTTGATTTGAAGGAAGCGAATGAAAAAGAGAAGGTTCAGATAATTCCTTAACGAATTAGTCGAAATGTTTTCTGACGATATGCAAATAAATATTTTAATATACACTTACTTCATCAGTCTGACAATGAGTGTGAGTGAACATTTCTCCACAGTCCTTCACTTGATTTCTTTCCTTAATCAATTCACTAAGTGTGAAATGAAGTGATTCGATGAGGCCATACATAAGAGAGCGAACCTCATCGTTCCTGCACAAATATTTATACTTTATTATGTTGTACTGCACACAAACGGCATGAAATGTCTCACTTAAAGTTATCGAACTGAAGGGAGAGCGATCTCTCGTATTCAAGAACGGATAATGCCCTCTGAACTCGCTGCAAAAATTCCTTTTAGTTTTTCACAAAAATCAAATCCTCCCAACTCACATTAAGCGGAGCTTTTTTGTTGAGTACTACTGTCATCGCTTCAATTCCTCTAGAGAGCAGAGGCATAATACTGTCATCAGACACCGACGCCATTTCGTAGCTCTGAAAATGCATTTTTATGGATAAGATAACGCTGCTGAGGCAAATTATTTGAAAATGATGCACAGTTCTTTCTTAGCGTACCTTTTTCTTCCATTGTTCAACGATTGAAATAGACTCCTCGGGGAGAGACATCTCTGAGTGGCACTCGAATAATGAAATCGTTCAATGATTCAGATAATTGTTCTGCACACAGTAACAGATTGAATAGACGTTCATCAATAAATCGGCAATGTTCGTCATATTTTCTTTATCGGATGCACGAAAAAAAGAGTAATGACCTATCAGAAAATTAATCACTGTAATCTTAGCCATAAATCGATACAATTGTATTACAATACGATAAACGAAGGATGTATGATAACTAGTCAGATATAATTTAACTATTGACAATCCTATGAACAATCAGTTGAACATTGAACAAACATAAAAATACGAAACAGTTTCATATTATCTCGAATATCTATGCTTTGGTTCTGCTCACTTATCGGTGTATTTGTGGAGAGTGTACTCGATACGGTTGCACTGAGAAAAAAATACGTTATAAAATATGTTAAAATGTATTTTGGCCAGTTTGGTAATCTACAATAGTACCAATACTTTGAAAGATAATGCAATGGAAAGTACCTCTTCAGTGTGCTTGGAATCGGGATGGCAATGGCGATATTTGGCTCCACACGAACAAAGAAGATAGATTCCATTCTAAAACAGAATACTTATTTGAAATTATATTTACGTGGTTCCATTCAGTGGAGTAAGGCTAGTCATATCACTGCTACTACTTCGATTGGTGACATCCAAATTAACCAATAAACTTGCAGCTTTCAGGCCCACTTTGTGATGAACTTTGAGATGTTGAATATATCCAGTGGCCGTTCTTGGATAAGCCTGCAAGAAAATTGATAATGTGGCATCAATTTGATTAGTAATCCTTACATTGCAGAACAGACACTGAGGAGTCGTCTGAAATGTTATAAAGTTATACCTTGTAGATGTAAATAAAATTGGATGAGCTACCTTCTTATCCTTGATTCTATGAATTGGCCCATCTCTCTTTCGAACAACCGTGAAATTCGCGATATCACACTTAACATTAGAAGAATATTAAGCATTTCGTGTTCCATTTCACCTCATAACCATGCTTGTTCGTGAGAGTTTCTACTCCACAATCACAGAGAAGAGTGAGACCAGCCTACATTTACAAACTGTATATGCAATAGTGTTGCCTTTGAAAAAATCTATTACTGAATAAAATGCACTAACCAATTTGAGAGTGGTAAAATGAACGTATCTGAGATGATGGGTGAATGTACCAACAGAAGTTGTTCGAAACTGCAATGGGCAAGATATTAACACAGGTGGTATTTTTTTCTCACCAAAATGGAAATGATATTTAGCGTGAATTACTGACCTCGCATTCAGTGCACTTCATTTCTCTCGACTTTCCCTTAGAACTGAGTGAACCCCTCTTCTTCTCAACAGTATCAGAAGATTTCTGAAATTCCAGCAAGAAAACGTAGCTTTAATTTCAGAATTCACGTAAGTGCACTTACTCTAATCTTCATCTTCGAAGAATTAGCCTTCGGTTTCTTCATCGTTGGTTCATAGTTTTCGTCAGAAAAGTCAGAAAAATCATCGACTAGTGCAGTTCTGGACACATTTCTCGATGATCTTCTTTTCTTTGCCTTTTCTTTGCTATACACAATGCTTGAGACGTCTCCTCTATCCCAAGCCACATCCCAATCAGCCTTGTGAGAATCCTGAATGTTTAACAATTCTTCAGTTCTAATATTTAACAAAATAAATAAATATGCGGATTTTTAAAAAAATCCTACCGCATCATCATAGGGAATACTTTCTCTCAAAATTTCATTCGAATCAATCATCGTTTCAATAACATCTTCGTTCTCGTATTCAAGTTCAACATCAGAAACTTCCATGCAACTCAATCGATCCATCTGAACATTTGCATTTACAAATACTTTATTATTTACAATTGAATTAAAACATATTTTTATCATGAAAATATTGTATTATTTTAGGTATTCAAACATATCAGCCTAAACCCCTCGGTAATGCCGCTATCCCCTTCCATATCCTCATCAGCTTAGTTTCCTGCAAGTTTCGTAATCAATATTTCTTGATATATTTGTAAGGACTATGAATTGAGTAAAATCAACTTACCACATCATCATTGAGCATCTCTTCATCCTTGATTTCCATTGCATCTCCCCAGATATCCTAAAAGGTGATCTTGGTGATAATATGAAACAAATTCGAAAAAAACGTTTCACCTCAATCTTGATTTCATTTTCATCGAATGGTTCTTCCTTGGGATATTCGAGCAAATAAGGAATCTAAATTCAATATTATTTTCCAAAAATAAGGAAAAAAATACACAACTAACAATAGGTTCAGCTCGTGATTGGTCAGCATACTCATTCGAAGAAAGAGGATCCAGAGAAGTTTGAAACAATTCCTGACAATTAGCAATCAAGTTGAATAACTCGATTTAAAAACATACTTGACCAGTCTGAGTAAACATTTCAGCAGATTCCTTCATTTGATCCGAAGGAAGGGGGTGAATCAGAAAATGGTCAGATATTTCCTTAACAAATTGGTTCAACTGCTTTTTGCTGATATGCAAATAAATATTTCAATAATGACTCACTTGATCGGTTTGCGTGAATATTTCTCCACATTCCTTCACTTGATTTCTTACTTTAGTCAATTCACTTAGAGTGAAATGGAGGCATTCAATTTGGCCGTACACAAGAGAACGAACATCATCGTTCCTGGACAAATATTTGAACGACTATATGATACAAATCTTTGTCTCGAATTGTATCTTAATTAGTAAAACGAAGGAAATAATGCCCACCTCAGATCATCAAACTGAAGTGAGACCAACCGCTCGGACTCAAGAGTCACCAAAGCTCTTTGAACTCGCTGAAAAAAATGATTAATGAAATAATATTAAAATCAGGCTAAAGACGAATACAGAAAATGATTATATCAATATATAAATGAAAATCCATGGACCTTAAGATCCGATTTCTTGTTGAGAACTACAGCCATCGTGTCAATTGATTTTGTGAGCAGAGACACAATACTGTCGTTTGATTCAGACGTCATTTGGAAGCTCTGAGAATGTCAATCAGTACTGGAATAAATCCGAAAATCCGTCAATCCGTTAGGTATAACGCCTTTTTACGGTTGTTTTACTTGCTGATCACTGTTTAAAATACCTTTGCCTTCCACTGTTCAACGATTGAAAGAGGTTCCTCGAGGAGAGCCATCTCTGACTAACGGTCGAGAAAAATAATAGGTTTTCCCGCAAAAAGAATAAGATAATTATTCTGCATTCCGTAACAGATTGAACAGCAACTCATCAATAATTCAACGAAATGTAACATTAACTTTATCGGAGAAACGAGGTTTCAAAACAACAGGGAAAACTCTTGAGTACTCTAACCGTAAGGAGAAAACGAAAACACTTAATTAGGCGATGATATCAAAACACGATCTAGTAATCTAACAACACGATGAGAAAAAAGTCGAACAAAGAACGGTCTTGATTAGAGTGAAATCGCGACGAGTGCACTGAGGAAAAATAAATTATTATTAATATGGTTATTTTACTAGGTGGAGAGGGGATCGTACAGATGAAATTATATTAGATTGAAGATTTTATACCTCTTTAATGTGATTAGAATCGGGGATGACATGGCGATAATGGGCTCCACACGAGCAAAGAAGAGAGATTCCATTCTAAAATTAATACATTTGTATTTAGAGTTGGCAAAGAAAAGCGAGAAACATTAATTATTTTGGTTTAAACAAATACGTCAAAATCCACCGGAATGACATGGAAATTGGGCAGTATTCTCCTTTTTAAGCCACTTTGTGCATCCCTGGACACTGTCAAATCATTGGTGAATTTGACCCCTGCCAAGAAGCATTTAAAACCGCTAATAAACATACAGCTCTTAGGGACGACTTGTGATACCGTTGGAGATGGAGAATGTAGCCATGAGCCGTCGTTGGATAAAAAAGTATAGTATCAAAAGCTGAACAGAAAGACATTGTATAATAAGCATTCATAATGCACCTCAGAGTGTGTTTTGTCATCGTAATCCGCACTATTCGAGTTGTTTTTTCTATTCTCAGAAGTATCCCAATCAGCCAAATAGGCATCCTGAAAATCACCATGTGGAAAGCTTCCGTAAGAAAATCAGAATTCTTCTCACCACATCATCATTAAGCATCCCTTCTCCTTTAATTTCCATTTCATCTCCCCAGCAATCCTGAAATGGAAAATAGATCACACTATGAAGCCATTATGAACCAAGTTTACCTCATCTTTCATTGAAATCTCATCGAATAGCTCTTCCTTGGGCAGTTCTAACCAATTCTAGATTAAATATATATTTAAAACATTTACAAGAAAAATGGCAAATATTAAAACTCTTTACAAAATCACATCGCAAGCAGAACAATTATTGTACAAAATATTCAAAAGTACCTCAGATTGATCTATGTCATCTTTCTCCACAATACTCGAGTCGTGTCCTTTATCCTCGTAAATATTCCCATCTGCGTTGTGAGTATCCTTAATTTTTCTGATTTCCCATTTCGAACACTTGGAAAAAAAATAAAAATCGACAAAAATATTAAGACATCAACATACCACATCATCGTTGGGCATCTCTTCTTCTTTGATTGTCATATTATCTCCCCAGGGATCCTAAAAAGGGGAAAATTATGATATGAAACCTACCTGAAACTCGTTTCACCTAGTTGTGTGCCGTGTGGTAAGGACGGGGCGAGAGAGAGAATCACTGCTTTATCTCCAGACGAGAGTGAGGAATGAGGGGTGGCGACGCCTTTATATAGGCAGACGCGAGAAGGGAATGAATAGGTAAATGATAGATGAGTGAGGGATCTTGTTATTCTCAATCTTCAATCCTTCATTGCAATTCTTCTAATCCAATTGTTGTTGATCTTGTTGACGCGATGACGACGTGTACTAAATGTAGATCAGCGCTCTCTCACTTCTCTACCCAAAGTTGGGTAGAGAAGTGAGAGAGCGCTGATCTACATTTAGTACACGTCGTCATCGCGTCAACAAGATCAACAACAATTGGATTAGAAG
>LS484718.1:56228-73409 GCA_900490705.1 Pristionchus arcanus | reverse complement strand
AGTTGTGTGCCGTGTGGTAAGGACGGGGCGAGAGAGAGAATCACTGCTTTATCTCCAGACGAGAGTGAGGAATGAGGGGTGGCGACGCCTTTATATAGGCAGACGCGAGAAGGGGAATGAATAGGTAAATGAGAGATGAGTGAGGGATCTTGTTATTTACAATCTTCAATCCTTCATTGTAATTCTTCTAATCCAATTGTTGATCTTGTTGACTCGTAGAACGACGTGTACTAAATGTAGATCAGCGCTCTCTCACTTCTCTACCCAACTCACCTCAACCTTGATTTCGCCCTCATCGATTGGTTCTTCCTTGATCAACTTGAATACATTCGGATTCTGAATTAAATAGTAAAAAATGAAGTAAAGGATTAACGAAAACTAACGATAGGCGGTTCATCTTGCGAGTGATCATAGGTTATATGAGAAGAATTATTCAAGGGAAGCGGATACTCCAGAGGAGACTCCTTAACGAATATGAAAGTTGAATTCAACTATAATTTTAACCACGCTAAATTTGACAGAACATGAAGCATAGCCTACATGTGTTAGGCAAAGATTCGCCACCATAGTTGCGTCAATTGGGTGGCAAAATACATGATTACATTTAAAAGTACCTTTTCACTAGATTGTTCGTCGATCGAAATAGACTTCTCGGGAAGAGTCATCTCTGGCTGCAACTCGGATAAAGAATTTAAGAAAATTATTCTGCGTACCTAACAGATTAAAAAGTAGGTCATGAAAAAATATTTCGCTATATACCAGTTTTGTTGGTTATTTTCTGTTCCTTGTAATATGAATAAATACTCACGACAGGCACAGCAGATGATTTGAGAACGATTGAATAAGGAGTTGAATCGTATGATGAAGAGGGGAAATGACGGGAGCAAATCATTGCCGATTTTACTGAATCGATTCGCTCTTTCAATTCCTTTTTCTCTTGATCAGAAGTGCATAACGAATTTATCCACTTCTCTCTCTTGATAACATTCACGGTGAATCGGTGCATTTGCCTTTCGAAATCTTTCCGCCGGCAATACACACATCTTCTCACCATCTGTTAAAGGGTAGGGTTACGGTAGATCGATAATATATGAATACTCGATGGTGACAGGTATTTTATTCATGGGTAGTGTAACATTTCATAATACAAATCAGACTGCACTCATGTGACTCGTAAACACTTTATCAAATAATCGTCAATAAATTCGCACGGTGAAACCTTCCTCCACAAATAAACGTAGGCATAAATCGATATATTGACCAAGGATATGATAAACGAATGATACACATGGGAACTCGTCAGTGAATTCAATTGACAAGACGAGGAGCAAATAACGTTGGAATTACGACAACAAAAAAACAAGGAACAGATAATTATTAGCTCGAATATTTCCTGATTCTCCTCATTTATCAGCGACTTTATGAAGAGTGAACTGGCGACGAGTGCACTGATAAAAGATAAATAATTTCAATTATTTTTTATGAATGAAAATGACTCGGTAGAAATACCTTTCATATTTATATACCATTTACAATCAAGGGAAACTACCTCTTTAGTGTGGCTGGAACCGGGAATCATGTGACGATATTTGGCTCCGCACTCGCATTGAAGCCAGATTCCATTCTGAAAAAGAGAGAATTACTCATTCCAAAGCAATAAACAATTGGGAGAAAAACTTTTGCAATTATATTATCTCTACGACCTGAAAAATGACCAAACAAGGGGGTAATTACGGATCACACAAATAAACTGGGATACTGTGACTAGTTGCTATGACTATGGCTCATTGTTCAACATTAGAGAAAGAAGAGTTACAGCTCTTGGAGTCGATTTATGGTGAATCTTTAGATGATGTAAGTAGCCACAGGCAGTCTTTGGATATACCTGAACGAAGGTATGAATATAACGATCGAAACTGAACTACAGCTTATAGCTTGAATTAGTGAAAGCCTCACATCGCATAGGATACACTGAGGAGTCGTCTGAAATAAGCCTTAGTATATATCAAAAGTTCGTCTGTATCGATTTAAACTGACCTTCTCATCATTGAATGTCTGAATCGGCCCATCTCTCTTTCGAACAACAGTGAAGTTGGCGATATCACACTCAATATACAATATGTTCATTTTTTATATGTAATCTAGAATTTTCACCTTATAAAAATGATTACTTGAGACAGCATCGACTCCACAATCACAAAGGAGAGCTATGCCAGCCTGCATACAGTAGTTACATTGACAAACATTTATTCTTTTAAAGTGGCTCTCAACATAGCGGATTTCACAAAGGAATTGAACTGACCAAGGCGAGATTGGTAGAATGTTTATTTCTGAGATGTGATACGAAGTAACTGGGTTGTCTAGTTAGAAACTGCAAACGGCAAGATCACACAGAAAAGCAACGCTATTCATTTTTTCATAACTTATTTATTTAGGTATAGACCATACATTTTTTACCTCGCATTCAGTGCACTTCATTTCTCTAGATTGTCCCTTAGAACTGACTGTTCTACCTCCCTTCTTAATTGCGTCCGAAGTAGTAGTCTGTAAAATTAGTCAGTATAGTTGAACTGAACTCATTGATTTCCTAATTTTTATTTTTCAAAATTCACTGAATTGAAAATTCAACCACCCTCACTTTATTCTTTCTCGTCGATGAGTCAGACTTCATTTTCTTCATCAATGGTTCAGAATCGTCATCAGAATAGTCCAGAGATTCACCATCAGCGAATTTCACAGGTCTTGTCAGATTTCTCGCTGATCTCCTGTTCTTGTTCACTTCAACAGTCTCGGATGAGTCCTGGAAATATCAATTCGGAATTTTTAAATGAAAAAAAGCCTCATTGTCAATTCATGAAAAAAAATCTCAACCTTTTTTCTATCTTCTTCGATAGTTTCATTATCCTTTTCATTCATTGTTTCAGCATTATCTTCATTCTCGAAATTTGGTTCATCTCCCACGTAATTCAATGCAGGAACCTGAATAAATCGAATATTATACATAATTACTATCTAAAAATAGAAAACGTGGAATTTTTCGTATAAATATTTAAAATTTAGTCAATCGTATGATACATCCGAATCTTCAGATAAAAAAACATTCTAATGAAAATTCATAATGTACCGTAGACTGAGCTCTGACTGAGCTCCCTTTCTCTTCTCCCATGATTTCATTAGCATTCAAATCATTTTTCGTCTCATCAATATGTTCATTCTCGAAATCAGCTCCAATGTTATTCTTTGCCTGAACATGTAATAACCGCGATAACTATATATTTATATATTGCAAATTTAGTGCATGTTAAAACAGAATCAGTAAATAATATTCATAATGTACCACAGATTGAATTCTGTCATCATTGTCCACAATACTTGAGACATCTCCTCTATCCCCAGCAATATCCACATCAGCCTAGAATCCAGAATGTTTAAAATAATTCTCTGCTTATAATACTCAACAAATAACTAAATATGATGGAAATATTTTACTATATCCTACCGCATCATCCTTGGGCATACTTTCTCCCATAATTTCATTCGAATGAGTCATCGTTTCAATAGCATTTTCATTCTCGTAATCATATTCGATATCAGAAACTTCCATGCAACTCAATGCATCCTTCTGAACAGAAATTTATTATATTTACAATTGAACAAGAAGAGATATTTTATCTTCTGATATGAAATTAAAATGGATAAAATATTTAGCACTTTTTTTTTTCGTTTTTCTGCGTTCAAAAAAATTCCAATTTTAGTCGAGTATGGTAGGTTGGCTGAAATGTCATGCCGAATACACCTGTATATTTCAATTTTCATGAATACCATTATTTATTGAGAAAATGGATTTCGTCGTAGAGTGGAAAGTGTTCAGCGAGACCAGGCTAGATCGGACCGGAATTCTTTAAGGATTCCAAAAATATTTTTCTCTTATTTTTCGTGCATGCCTGAATGGTTTTATGATTTATATAGTGTAGCGTCTTGTAAGTAAATTTTGCCATCTTTCCAGCTGTTAACAGCCAGTGATCTACCCCGAAAGGAGGTTGTAAACAGGTCGAGTCTCACCGTCCGATCGACCCCTTCCCATCCTCCCAAACCATCTGCACTCTCTTCCTTTCCCCTTATCTCTCGCCAGAGGAACAGACCGTTGGAGGATGGGAAGGGGTCGAACGGACGGTGAGACTCGACATGTTTACAACCTCCGATCGGGGTAGATCGTAGGCTGTAAACAGCTGGAAAGAAGACAAAATTTACTTAAAAGACGCTACACTATATAAATCATAAAACCATTCAGGCATGCACGAAAAATAAGAGAAAAATATTTTTGGAATCCTTAAAGAATTCCGGTCCGATCTAGCCTGGTCTCGCTGAACACTTTCCACTCTAGGACGAAATCCATTTTCTCAATAAATAATGGTATTCATGAAAATTGAAATATACAGGTGTATTCGGCATGACATTTCAGCCACCCTACCATACTCGACTAAAATTGGAATTTTTTTGAACGCAGAAAAACGAAAAAAACTGGTTTCAACGTGACTTCGTCTGGAGCCAACGAGGGCTCAAAATGAAAAATGAAAGTGCCTATCGTCATCAGCACCCTCAAGAACCCCAAATCGCAAATTTTCAGAGAATTGATATTTTTGAGCTGTGCCAAACCCCTCCAGATTTGTCCGATTCTTTCGCAAACGGCCTCATATCATCACCAATCCCCAATGCATTGCAAGAATTCTTCATACAGTGCCTCAGCCACTGTCATCTTTATACACATTCTATTCTAACATTCACTTTTATAACGAAAAGAACCTCATCATCATTGGGTATCTCTTCATCCTTGATTGTCATTTCATCACCCCAGATATCCTGGAATACAATCTCGCTCATTTCACGAAGTGAAGTTAAAAAAAATTACCTCATCTTTGAGTGCACTCTCATCGAAAAGTTCTTCCTTTGGCACTTCTAACCAATTCTAAATTGAACAGATTTTAAAATATTTAAAAGCTAAATGACAACTGACAACTGGCGGTTCTTCATTTGAGTAATCACAGTCGTTATGAGAAGAGTCATTATCATGAATGGAGTGCACCAGAGAAGGCTGAGAAGATTCCTAAACGATTCTAATATGTGAATAATTAAATGATTTCTTAGGTTGAAGTTTTTTTTTAAATACTGACTAGATCAGTCTGAGTAAACATTTCTGCGGATTCCTTCATTTGATTTGAAGGAAGAGAATGAACCAGAGAATGTTCAGATAATTCCTTAACATATGAATTCAACTGTTTCCTCCTGATATGCAAATAAATATCTTAATTTACCCTTACTTCATCAGTCTGAGTGAACATTTCTCCACATTTCTTCACTTGATTCCTTTCCTTAATCAATTCATTGAGAGTAAAATGAAGACATTCCATTTGGCCGTACACAAGAGAGCGAACCTCATCGTTCCTGCACAATTAAATACTTATAATTGTAAATTTTGACAATAAAGACAGCATTAAAATGACCTACTTGATTTTGTCGAACTGAAGCGAGAGAGATCGCTCGTACTCAAGAATCGCTAAAGCTCTCTGAACTCGCTGGAAACAAATATTCGATATTTATAGACAATTTTCGGTAAAAATATACCGTATTCAATAAAAATAAACGAACATCAAGGTCTGATTTCTTGTTGACAACTACAGCCATTGTATCGATTCCTCTTGCAAGCAGAGTTAAAATAATGTCGTTAGAAGCAGACAACATTTCGGAACTCTGTAATTACTAGTTGTTTAGTGGATAAAACACTTCAGCTACCCTATCTAGGAGCATGCGAGAAATTACCTCACTATTCTATTTCGAATAAACCGTACATTTCTCTTCCATTGTTCCACGATCGAAAGAGGTTCCTCGGGGAGAGCCATTCCTGACTGAAGCTCGAATAATGGTCAAGATCTTGCAAGATTAGTGTCGATACCGCGATTAAAATTGCAAGCTCGACAGGATACTATGGTTTCGACGATGGGGAATCTATTAGCGAAAAAGAAAATTAAAAAATATTATTTACAACATTATAATATAACAAAATTACAGCGACTTAAAAAAACCAGATTAATTTACCATCTACTACCGTACTCTTATTGTTGAGTTGGAGCACACATTTGAGTTGGAGCAAAGTTTTTTCTCATGTTTTTAAACATTTTTTTATATTTTGAAAACTATTTTCCTTTTATTTTATATTTGTGATGAGCGAAATTTTATTGAAAAACATCGTTTTTATACAGCTTAAGTCGGATTGCAGAATAACAATAATCTAAGTGGATAAACAGATAAGAAATGCACTGAGGAATAAATGGATGGGACGAAATAATGAAGATATAATCAATAGTTTTAACTATTCTGAATACTGTAACAGATAGAATAGAAGTTCATCAACGACAAAGAACATCATAGGTACTTTATCAGAGGAAAGAAATATGTGCATTGTGACCTAACAAGAACGATTCACAAGTAATTTAATCTTAGTCAGAAATGGATAGCCATAAATTTGAATGAGATAAAGAAAGGAAGAACATAGATAATATCAGTTATTTCTTTATCTACCGACAGCTTAACAAAAAATTAACAAAAAAAATAAGTGCTAAAAAATAAGAAACAATAAACACCTTCATGTCTTGATTTTGCTCCTCACTTATAGGCTATTTTGTGAAGAGAGTAGTCGCGACGGGTACACTAAGAAAAGATCAATTCAAATCAGCTTAGTTTTAAGTGTACTCTAGTCATAGCTTACTAGGAAACAAAACTAATAACGTTGGACTCATTTAATACAGATTCCGGCACAAAATCCACTTGAACAATTGAACAAACGAACAATTGGATGTGATATTATTCAGATGTAATATATAAGAAAATAGTAAATTAGAAGGAAAGTACCTCTTCGGTGTGCTCCGACTCGGAACGAGACGAGCGGTACGTCATTCCACACGAGCATTGAAGGAAGATACCTTGCTGAAAACAAATATTTGTGGGTACAAAAAATATTTTCATCTACAGCGATGTATGTGTTATAATGATTGTAAAGCCATGTCTTGTTTGTCAGGATCAGTCAGGGAAACAAGACACCATTGCAAGTTTATTGTAAATATTAAAATATATATTCAGTTCAGTTCAGTTCTATATTCAGTTAAAAAAAATATGCAATCATCATTTTCAAATATACTTACAGTACTCAGAACCGTTTTGTGATGAACCCTCAGATGGTGAATGTAGCCGCATGCCGTTTTTGGATACATCTGTAAGAAATAACGAAAATATATCAATCGAAACTAGTGATTCGGAACCACAGCTTATCGACTGAATTAGTGCAATCCCAACCTCGCATAGAAGACACTGAGGAGTCGCCTGAAATGGGTTTGGAAAATTGTAGAGTAATTAAGATCTTCTTACCTTCTTCTTATCAATCTTGCTATTGCTACTGCACGTTTTATGTAGAAATCTTAGAATTGGTCCTTCTCTCTTTCGAACTAATGTGAAGTTCGCAATATCACACTTAATACATCAATATTATGCATTATTTCTATTTTGCTACCATTTCACCGTATCTCCATGATTTTTCGAAAGAGTTTCGATTCCACAAT
This sequence comes from Pristionchus arcanus, assembly GCA_900490705.1. NCBI lineage: Eukaryota > Metazoa > Nematoda > Chromadorea > Rhabditida > Neodiplogasteridae > Pristionchus > Pristionchus arcanus. Next base: position 65,799 of record LS484718.1, on the reverse strand, counting down.
CACAGCGAAGAGCAAGACCAGCCTGGATTCAGTAATTGCTTTGGCCAAAGATTTATCATTGGGAGAAAATATCACTGGAATACGGATATACTAAACAGAATGGCAAAAAAGTGAACTGACCAATGCAAGAGTAGTAGAATGCTTATTTCTGAGATGGTCGAAAAAGGAATGAACTGAGGTAGTTTGGAACTGCAATTATTAAGTCATACAATTGCACGCAACCTTAACATTCTCCTCAACTCAACCTTGATTGGTCAAAATGGTATAGTAAATTACGAACCTCACATTCAATGCACTTAATTTCTCTTAAAAAATTTGCAGGACCACCTGATCCACTCTTCTCGTGAATATCATCAAACGATTTCTGAAATACCCGTTAGAACGAAACACTAGAAACTCTTATTTCATATAAAAAACAGCTCCAACATTCTTCGACTCCGAGAATTCAACCTTTGATTACTTCATCGTTGTCTCATACTCCCCATAGGAATATTCGAGAGAATCAGCGAATTTCACTGGTTCAGACACTTTTATCGAAGACCTTATTTTGGCACTGCTCTGTTTTTTGGCCAAGCCTTTTCTCGCAGAGTATTCCCTCCCTATCATTCTCATTCCCTACCCCCCTTCACATTCAGTGCCGTCGTAGCCCGTTCCAAAAACAGAGAAGTTCCCTAATTTTCTTGTACACTTCAACAGCCGCTGATGACGAGTGAATTCAGCTTACCGCGTCATCATTGGGAATCCCTTTTTCTTGAATGTTCATTTCATCTCCCCAGTATTCCTCAAAGGGGTTAGAGTTGATACTATGAAGCCAGTATGAACACAGTTTTACCTCATCTTTAATTGAAATATCTTCGAATTCCTCCTTGGGCAACTGGAATAAATAAGAATTCTGACAAGTCAAACAGTCAACCATTTGAAATTGTTGTGACGCTAAATTAAAACTAACCTTAGCCGATTCATCGCGTGATTGAGCATACGCGTTATGCGAATAATTATTCGAATACTTGATTTCGCTCTCATCGATTGGTTGTTCCTTTATAATCTCGAACAAATTCGGATTCTAAATTGAATTCTACAATGAAATAAACGATTAACAAAACTAACGATAGGCGCTTTAACTCGTGAAAGATCATAGGCTAACCTACCACATAATCATTGGATATCTCCTTATCCTTGATTGCCATTTCATCTCCCCAAGGATCCTAAAATGAGTTGATACAATGAAACCTATTCGAAGTACGTTTCACCTCAATCTTGAGTTCACAATCATCGATTGATTCTTCCTTGGTCAACTCGAACAAATTTGGATGCTGAATTAGATGTTTTAAAAAAAGTGAAAGATAAACGAAAACTTACGATAGGCGGTTCATCTCGTGAGTGATCATAGGATATATTAGAAGAATTATTCGAGAGAAAGGGATACTCCAGAGGAGGCACCTTAACGAATATAACGTTTCAAGATTCAAGTTGGATTCAACTATAATTTAAACCACGCATTGTTTGAAAGAAAATCAAACATAGCCTACATGTTTTAGGCAAAGGTTCGCCACCATAGTAGTGTCAATTGGGTGGCAAAATGCATTATTACTTTTAAAAGTACCTTTTCACTAGATTGTTCGTCGATCGAAATAGACTTCTCGGGAAGAGTCATCTCTGGCTGCAACTCGGATAATGAATTCGAAAATGAAGATAATTGTTCTGCATACCTAACAGATTGAACAACAATTGATCAAGCAGTTAAGATTCAATAAATTGATAAGATTCAATAAACCAAAAATGGGAGTGCAAGTTCCCTCTGCTATCATGGTACGGTACCGTTCGTGACAATAATTGGCGAATTTTCGCACAGTAATCAGCTCAAGAGCTCAAATCAGTGAATTTCTTTATTCTCAAGCTTTATACCACTTTTGCTGGCTATTATCTGTTCATTTTCTTGTGTTGTATTGATAATATGAATAAATACTCACGACAGGCACAGCAGATGGTTTGAGAACGATTGAATAAGGAGTTGAATCGTATGATGAAGAGGGGAAATGACGGGAACAAATCATTGCCGGATTCAATGAATCGACTCGCTCTTTCAATTCCTGCTTCTCTTGATCAGAAGTGCATAACGCATTTATCCACTTATCTCTCTTGACAACATTCACGGTGAATCGGTGCATTTGCCTTTCGAAATCTTTCCGTTGGCAATACACACATCTTCTCACCATCTGTTAAAGGGTAGGGTTACGATAGATCGATAATATGAATACTCGATGATGACAGGTAATTTATTCATGAGTGTAACATTTCATAATACAAATCAGACTTCGCTCATGTGACTCGTAGTTTCTTTATCGAAAAATTGTCAATAAATTCGCACGGGGAAACCTTCCTCCACAAATAGTTCGACCTACTCTTTCTCTTTTTGGGAAACGGATCATTACTTGATTTATTTTTAATACCATTGGATACAAAAAAAGATTTCAGCCAAACAGCAAATACTTTCGAGTACTCTAATCGTGGACTGAAAAATATTTTTAAAAAGGAGGCGGGTTACGTTATGATAAACTAAGGATGAAAATGGAAACTCATCAGAGAATGTTAAACAATAGGCAACATGACTAACAAAAACATTGTTTAAGTGCAATAATTAAATAAACTAAAACAGCTATTTATTGGCTCGAACATGTCTTGATTTTCCTCAGTTATCTGCGTACTTGTGAAGAGTGAATTCGCGACGAGTACACTGATAAAATATGGAATTTTAATTAACAATTTTATTTTCTAGAAACCTTAAAAGTAAATTACGAAATTTTTCGAATAAAATTACTAGGGATGGAGGCGACGCACACAAATGATCATTAAAATTGCCGAGTTATATCGCATTCGAGAGCTAATACTGCCCCATTTAACATTATCAAAATAGTTTTCAAAATAAAAATTGTTAAATTACATTTAAAAGGGCAAAACAAATAAGACAAAGCGCGAACTTTTTTGAACTTCGAGTCCGGGAGGGTGTTGGGCTGTGTCAGACTTTCGCTGCATAATCGAACAATCGCAAACTGATACGTTTTGTAAATCCTATATATTTTTAACTTAAACTTTTCATTTTTGTATGTCAGTAGTAGTCATGCAATAGACCATATATATTCAAAAGTTTACGTCAAAGAAATTTATGTCGGAGCATCATTCTGAGATGTCGTCTAGAAAACCTGTTACCATCTATGTTTTTTCAGGTCGAATCTCGTCGAGCAATTTACTCGAAAGTGGTAGGCCTACCACATTCGACTGCAATATGTGTGGAGATCTGTTTTGCTGTTGCATTGTACTCGAATATGTGTGCATTTGATAAACGCATCTTTATTAGACTCGAAAGTGGTAGGAAAAATAAACAACATACGAATTCGAGTCTAAAGTGGTAGGGAAAGGATTCCCTACCACGTTAGACTCGAATGGGGACACTCAATGAATTCCCTACCACATTGTACTACAAAGTGTAAGGCCTACCACATTCGACTCGAAAGTGGTAGGATTTCCCGTGAACAGGATTTCCCTACCACTTTTGAGTCGAATATGGTAGGCCGAGATCAACCCTACCATATTCGAGTCGAAAGTGGTAGGGAAATTTTTCCTACCACATTCGACTCGAATATGGTAGGAAATATTTCCCTACCACTTTCGACTCGAACATGGTAGGCAAATTTCCCTACCACTTTCGAGTCGAAAGTGGTAGCTGAGGGGGGTAAAAAAAGTACTTTTTTGAATTAATTTAGGATTTTTTCCAAAGTTATCCAAATCACTTGGGACCACCATCGGGTGCTTAGAAATGATTATTTATGAAACAATAACCGTTATAATTAATAAAAGGTAGATTGATTAATATGCTAACGATGTTATGTCGGGTTTAGTGAAATTGTTACAAATTAAAGGTAATGAATGTAAATAAGACTACGATAGAGTAGGTAAAGTACGGAAGGATTGAAATGGTATTACAACATGTGTGAGTGATGTAATAACACAAGTATGAAGGGTGTCTAAAACATGGTTATAGCTGCCTAAAGGTTGTTATCCTGAGGCTCACTTTACTCAGAGTCTTCGCCGTTAGCCGACTCATTTCCATCGTCATCAGAGATATCGGCTCTCCTTGCAGTCGACCTTCTCTTCACGGTCACTTCTTTTTCAAAGTTGCCTCCCTTTTCGGTTCTTTTCTTCTGCTCCATCTTCAGCATTGTCTCGAACGAATGAAGTTTTTCATCGTCGTTGATGTCAGTGTATACTGTATTGAGAGCTGCCTGGGCAAGGATTGCTGGAAATAATTGATAATTAATTGCCAATCATAAGAAATCCAACCTATTATCTCTTGTGACACCGAATATACCATCACTCCATTGTTATAATTCCTTTTCGACGGTCCCTTTGCTATATCATCGACGTTGAATATTATTCTCCGAAGTGTCTAAATGTAAGTGATGAACCTCTCATTTCGCCTATGAAACTAGCACTCACCCCACTGCTTATCGACGTGGCTACCTTTAGCTGCCTCAGTTGTTTTTCCATTGTCTTCATTGTCCAAGTTTTGCCATGAGAGCCGCCTATCATCATGCATTTTACGCAGTTTTGCGATGTATTGTCACCTATGTAATTGTAATTAATAGTAAAATGTTTAATTTTCTTTCTAACCATCAGGGCTGAATGTTGCACATGATACGATGACCTCCTTTACAGCTATCTCTTTCTTCCTTCCTCCCGCTTCCAGTGCTCCCTTATCAGTGGACACGGGGTAAAGTTCGAGGACACTCTCCTTAGTCGCCTCGGTGATGAACATAATCGAATAATGTGTATCTTCTGTTGATTTCACACGTCTGTGGAAGACGCCCCTTCTCTTCCTCAGTTCCTGAAGATAGTTTCTTCCTTGGTAAACATGAAATATAAATGTACCTCCAGAGATATAAAGCTGACTGTAAATATGCGTTCATATAAACCTTGCAAGTTCGTCTTCACTGAAGGCACCGTAAACCCTATGCAGGGATTAACCTCTGATTCCATCAGCTTAAATTATCGTTTTAAACTGTATGGTAAGTTCGAATATTTATGCTTACCTGCAGTATCACCTCTGCATCGTAACGAATGGCCCTCAGTTTGTCGGGTGATAATTTCCGTTTGCATTGCATGAGCCATCTGCCATTTATACGTACATACATATATTTATTTTGAATAAAAGCTCACGAAATGAGGCTCAGCGTCGGTTGTCCCGGCTCGAGTCGTGAATCAATAATCTTGGCTGTCGAAGAAGGCACATTTTTACCAAACAGAAGAAAATACACCTTCGTTTTATGCTCTTGGAGCTCCTGGAATGCAACTATTAATATAAACCGTTCTAAATTTATTACTATCTTTTTATCATTTCCCATATTTAAAGTAAATAACCTTGATAGCTGCCTCGAATTCTTTGATATCAACGGATTCCTTTATCTTCGACAACGTCGAATCTGCGGTTACAGCCGAAATATCCCTTGCATTGAGGTACGTCCGCATAAACTCTGCAGAGTTTGCCTTCTTGTGTTTCTGAAGCGAGCATCATATTGTTTTACCATTGGATGTAAACAACTCACGCTCATTACTTCCATTAGCAATTCGAAGTTTTCCCTTTGCAGCACTACGGCTCTCTTTATCTCACTACTTGCATAGCTGCCTAGCAGAGATTCGACCGTTTTACGATCGAGTGACTTCATTACAGATTCAAACGGTGCCAATTTATCTCTCGCATTCATTGTCTATAATACTTATTATTCAGTATATATTCTAATCATTTATACTATTGCCTGCCTCACCTTTCTTCTCATCGATAGGTTACATGATGGTCTTGCTTTGCTCGTTTTGTACAGACTGATATCTCTGCTGGGTATGTCCGACTTGTTATTGCAGACTACTAGTGCAAACACCTAAACTTTTTTTTTATTTATTATTACATTTATTATATATTACATTTATTATTTTATTTATTATTACGTTATTACGTATATGAAACTTGATAAAGTGCCATAAAGCCATAAAAAAACCAACTCTTGCGAATGGATTAGCCAGCTTAACCGTGTTCATAGCTGGCTGTGATGATGATGGAATTGGCGTTGAAGTTGTTGAAGTTGTTTGAGAAGCTGCCTTGCGGAGTGTCTCGTAAAGTTGTGGCTGAGATGCCCATCGCTGATCAACTTCATCCTTCTTGCTATCATCATATTCTTCTTCGAGAGTACAGAACTCCGGTCTCAGTTCAGATAGCTGCCTTGCAAGCTCGGTCAGTGCGATTATAGTCTCGTAGTTTTCGTGAATCATGATACTGAAATAAAATAGATTAAATATGTGCTAATTTCTTATATTTTCACAATCAATTTCTTGTTTATATATATATAGCAGGACTTACACAGTATTTCCTGCTTCATCCTTCTCGTAGTAGCCTCGAACTTTTGTATCGATTACTGTTTTCCTTCCCTTCGAAATGTCAATTTTACATTGACGAATAATCTCTCTCGGGAATTCCACATCGGGGGAAGCAGGCTTGATCTCAGTTACATGTGCCTATTAGAAAGTTTATTAAAGGAATATATTTTTGTGATTTTATTATTAAATGTTTATCACGCGTTTCAGCTAACATTTCACTGACATAGGCCGGTCCATGACGCACCTTTAGGCTGACCCCCTGTTTTCTCTACGATTTTCGAAGGTCCTTGGGTAGATCTCTCACGAGCCCCAGTTATGGGGTCAGTAGATCAAAGATGTCTCCAGGAGGTCACGTCAAAGTTAGTCGTTGAAGATCGATTTTCCTCAATTATCTAAGTTCAGGAAAGAGCTATGAAAAAGTTTTTTGGACTTAATGTAGCATTTCTCGAGTACTTTCAGGGTAAATTTTTGTTTTGTCTGATTTTTCAAAACTGCGGATATTGGGCGCTATTGAAGCTCACAAGTACGGGTCAAAAATTCTACATAGTCAGTGAGATCGGGCTCGTCGAGAGCTTTCGATTGGTGTATATAAAGTCGAAAATCCAGGGGGCTTTGTGTAAAATAGCCCCGAAATGGCGAAAATTGGGCAAATTTTAGACCAGGGATAGGCTAGACAGTGGTAGATCAAAGAGAGGTCACGTAAGATAGAAAATCGATAATTCCAAAAAATCGATTTTCACAATTTTGAAGACACTATTGAAATCATCTCGACACCCTGAATTCATTGATGACGGTTTCATAGTGATTGACCGTTCCTGAAGCGAGAAATTCAGGTAGATCAAGTGCAATTTAGGAGACTCGTCGCGACCTCTCTTTGATCTACCACTGTCTAGCCTATCCCAGGTCTAAAATTTGCCCAATTTTCGCCATTTCGGGGCTAATTCATACAAAGCCCCCTGGATTTTCGACTTTATATACATCAATCGAAAGCTCTCGACGAGCCCGATCTCACTGACTATGTAGAATTTTTGACCCGTACCTGTGGGCTTCAATAGCGCCCAATATCCGCAGTTTTGAAAAATCAGACAAAACAAAAATTTACCCTGAAAGTACTCGAGAAATGCTACATTTTATCCAGAAAACTTTTTCATAGCTCTTTCCTGAACTTAGATAATTGAGGAAAATCGAGCCTCAACGACTAACTTTGACGTGACCTCCTGGAGACATCTTTGATCTCCTGACCCCATAACTCGGGCTCGTGAGAGACCTACCCAAGGACCTTCGAAAATCGTAGAGAAAACAGGGGGTCAGCCTAAAGGTGCGTCATGGAATCAGTCAATTCTTCGATGAATCGCGTGTTATGCGGCAGATGTAACTCACGTATTTCACTGTCTCGACAACAATCTCCATACAATTCAGTGTATATTCGACATATTCATTTGCTATCTTCTTCATCTCCGCCTCCGACTTCTTCTGGAATATTAAATTTTTCTTAGATAAAATATCATGATAAAAATCTTCACTTACATAGTTTCCCGGCATGGGTTTTATCCTTAGAATGTCTCTTAGTCGATCCTCTGCCAGCTGCCTCGCTTCATTTGCCCGTATATCGTTTGCCTCTTGATCTCTGTTCAATATCTCTCCTCGTCTGCTTGCGAGTGCGGTTCGCACACAATCCGAGTCCGCATAGCATTTTACGAAATCGGCATCCAATAGTGCATCTTTAATAGCACGTTCTTCACGATCTTCTTTTGATAAGCCATATTCATCTGTTTCTATTCCTCTGATTACGATCTTCTTTGTTCTTTTTTTCGTGATCTTCGTGGTCTCGTCCGCTTTTCTTTTGTGAATGTTTGAAGTCATAGGTGCCTGAAATGAACATGTAGTGTGTAAGATTTTGATTTGATCACGTAGTGTGTGTTACGTTTTAAACTTTACTAGTATACTTATTTATTTGCAATAAATATACCTTGGAATTGCTTGGTTGCAGCTCATGGTCTGTTCTTGGAGGCGCCTAAATATATAATGGGGCTTGTAAATTATGTGTTTTTTTCATACCTGGCGAAGTGAGAATCGTTCGAGCTTTTCCGCTCCACCTGATGACGGAGGGAGTACAAATGAAGCCGTCTTGGTTTGCTGAATCTTCTGATGATCTGCCTTTGACGGAGGTTGATGAATTTGTAAAGGAGCCTCGGTGGTATTCGGTGTAATGTCCGTGATCTCCTGAATGATATTCAATGACATTGTTTCACTAATCACGATTTATGTCCTTGAAAATTATGAATTTATATTTATTCTGAGCGAACCTGCATTGTCCGGTCATTGGCCTTGTCGTTCACAGTTGATTCTCTTTGATTCGCCGCCTGGATCTACAAAGAAAGTAGTCTTTTCTTTCCGTTTAAACTCATATTTATTTCTTTTATACACTAACCTCCTTTCTGACTCTAGCGTCGTCGAGTAACTTTCTCACTACATCTGTTGAAGGATTGTGTGTTGCTGGTGGGAGTTCGGACAGATTTGACGGCTAAAAAAAACAGATGGTTGTAAATACATTAAACATTATATGATTACTTTGTCTGGCGGTGGGTGGCGATCTGTTAGTGCACCAGATACGGCGTCCAACACGAGTGACCCGTCCATATCGTAATCCTCGTCGTTCATTTTCTCCTCTTCGATAGCTGCCTTATTTTCGGATTGGTCTTCTATGAAGGAGCTATCCTTCGAGTGATCATTTCCATCTTCCAGCTTGGACTGAATTAATTTATTTAGATATTTTTTAAGCATAGTCTTTATCACCTTGTCTTCCTCTATCGGTTGTTCTTCATCTATCGGTTGTGTTGCTTCTATGAGTCTATGTTGCGACTCTTCCCTGGACTCGTTTGCCTTGTAGTCTTTCCCTTTCTTCGGAGTCGACTCCGATCCGGGATTGAATTCCATTTGATCGCCGTCAAATTCCTCCACTATGTCATCGTATTTCGCGCTCTGTAAATATTTATTTATTATTATATTTCTTACCCTCGTTAAATGAATATAACTACCTGGATAGTGACTTCGGTTGGGTCCAACTCAATTGCATGTTCCTGATAGCCGCCTGTCAATTCGTCCATAGTTTCCTGGAAATGAGAATGTATGATTTCTTTATATATGT
>LS484718.1:37566-56183 GCA_900490705.1 Pristionchus arcanus | reverse complement strand
TATACCGAGTTTTCCATTCGATTTGTAGCACCCTTTCCTGTGTCATTGGCGCTGTCAGCTGCCTCTGCGAGTGACGAGTTTTCCAGATGTATTGAAGCTTCTTTGCTTGCCGACTCGTCCCTCGTGCCACTGTAGCCGATAGCCGCCTCAATCGTTGGCTGAAATATGCTAAGATATAATAATGCCATCTTTATATGCAAAATGTCCATATAAAAACCAAAAAAAAAAAATGAATTGACCTTGATTAACCAAAAAACCATTTAACCATTTTAAAAATCATTTAACTGTAAAAAACCTTGATTGGATTGTTCCGCCTTATCTGTTGGTGTTGGCTCAATAGCTGTCTGGATTGACCCGTCGTGCGAATGTGGCATTCTCTCCTATCGCCAGGCTAAATTAATCGACGTCGATGGGAATGGCAATTTCGTATTAATCTTATCATACATATTAATCACAATACTTTGAAATCCGAATGGAATTGTAACTGACTTTGAAGTGCTGTCTGTTGAGCAAGACTCCAGTCGGGACCGGTTCACTGTGTGGATCTTCCTCGTCGCTCATTCTGTAATGCGTCCGTCATTGAAATAAACTAATTTACGCAAAATCATAACTAGTAACGCTATAATATCAATGAATTTGACAAAAATGAAAATTGACAAATAAAATGATCCGTATGTTTTCCAAAATTTACATCAATCGCTACGCTGTTTACCGCCTAAATTGTGTCAATATTGCACTTTTACCGTATTATTAATTCGTGTTCTACATGGAAGTATTTTGATACGGTATTTCCTACCATATTTTGCACAATTTTAGAATATTCTATTGTTCTCCTATTATGACGGTTTTTGTGTCCCCTAAATCAGTTATGATATAATTTTTGTCTTATATGCATGGAGCATCATACGTTGTGTGTAATTTATACACTTTCAGTCATAAACACTCGTTTTCACGCACTCAGCTTCGGTCTGACAGTCGACATTAATGTGAGTTGTATGGATATAGAAAATGAGTAACGCTGTTGTCATAGGACTCGTCCTTCACGGAACAAATCCCGAGGCTGCTTGATCGGGGAACGAGCCACCATATACAAGGATGCTCTTCTCTATGAAGAGTTCATGTCATTCACTGATGCGAGGCCGGATACATTAGCAAGGAATAACAAGCGACAGCCAATTCTATTCAAAGGCAAGGCGGCTAGCGACATCATCAATGACACCTGCTGCGAAGATAAATGTAATATGCTACTGTGCATGTGAGTTATTGGTTGCAGCTATTTTTAGATGACTTTTTTTTCTTTGCCCTGATAACAGTTTATAAATTCAGACTAGACATTGTCCGAATTCGAGGCGGCTTTATTCGTGCCTGCCGAGGACCCCCGAGTAGAGATGATTTGGTGTTACATGTTATCGCCTTCATCAATACCAGGTGAACATTTTGTGTTTATTCTAACATATTATTATTAATATTATTATTGTAGGGTTGACATGACTACTTTTGACCCTGCCCTCGGCACTATCGGCATCGATTCATACATCTATGGGAAGAAGACCTGCAGGCGGCTGTTCATGGACATTTTATGTCTTCCTGAATATGAGTGAGTATTTAAAAAAAAAACAATGTAATAATTATGCAAAATAAATCTAATACATTCATGTTTTTCGACTTTAGGTTCCGTGGAATTCTCGTTCACATTTCACTTGGAGACCCGCTGAGCAGGACAAGTAACAACGGACCAGGCGGCTTCTTGGGAGATTCAACGTGTAGGGCTATTGCCCGGATTGGTATCGACAATGACCTGCATGGGCAATACAATCCTATCGATGGGAGCTTAATGCTTCCTCGGGCAGAGAGCAAGACGTAAGCCATTCCGCATACGTGCATTATTTATGTAGATCTTTAAGATGGTTTATGCGTACTAACTGTACTGGAGCTACCCTAAATCCGAGGCTGCTTAGAGAATTCGTCGGAGTTTCAATCAGGCGCCGTGGTGTGAGTCTCTTAAATCACTTCAAAATATTACTCATTTGTTTAAAATTTTTATATTTGGTAAGAAGATGAATATACAGGTCGATTCGTTCATGCGCTGTGACTTGTGTATCACTCTCAATTCTGAGTATCGCAAGGTGTCACTACTACTGAGAATGGCAACTTCCACTAAGTCGAGACGAAACCCCAAGGCGGCTAATTATACCGCGCTCGCTTACCAACAGCAAACTGTATCCCGTCGCAAGCACGTCCTTTTCGACTTGTTTCGGACCTACCAGAAGAAGAGAGCAAAGGCGGCTATTGATCGAAATGTCCCGATCGATCAAATTTCTATCGACTCCATTGTTCCTGATGAGCATGTGGAGACGAATCACTTTGTGACTCTTTTGAACAAGAGAGCTACAGCTGACCAGGCGGCTTTCGAGATTACTGAGGCAGATGTCCGTGTCTCGGAGTTGCTTCAAATGGATGAGACTGCCTGTGAGATGTTCTTGTCTGGAGAGCTCGGCGATGATTTCTCTGTTGTCCCCTCTGACCCAGACAGCTGTGGAAACGAACCTGACGAAGGGTCGTTTGTCCGAGATGATCACAATCCAGTCAATTTCGATGAATTGAACTTGTTCTCTAAGTCTGTTGCCGAGGCTGCTAAAATGTTACTCGCTGGAGATAAGTCTGTGGCTAATCGGAGGCGGTTAGGGTTGCTGTCTGCTGTCGAGGGACTTGTTGCAAGGAAGAGATTTCATCATGAGCATGTCGTGTAAGTTTCGTTGATACCTGCATTAAAAAAAAAATAGAGATGTTTAATTTTTTAGCGCAGAGCGAGTTATGACGTATTCCGCATTTGAATTGGGAGCTAGAGACCCTCTTTCTGTGCTCTGTTTCTCATTTGATGGAATGAGCAAGGAAAAGACAAGGGTTTGTTACCGTACCAAGCTCATTAATAAGTTGATATCCCTTATCATTCAGCTACCTATCAAGGCGAAAGGGAAGAACGATCAGCCATTGGAGCATGTCGATTGTTGGGTAGTCGGGCTCCAGATGAGCGTACCCCAGGCAGCTCCCCCTCTCTTTGCGAACTGCGGTACTGATAAGAAGCAGCGCCAGGAGCTCAGAATGGAGCGTGAGATGATTCGTAATGATCCGGGTGCATTCACTGACAGCATCAAGGCGGCTAATGATGCAAAAATGAAAGAGTTTGCCGACAAAGATATAGCGGCAGTATCAGGATTCGGTTATGCCAATCACGATTTCTTATTCCCTTATGGATTCGGTGGCACTCCTACTACGGACGCAATGATCTCGAGTCTTCTATCTGTCCTCTCTTCTGATAGCGTCTCTTTCATCCCCTCTTGTATTGCACTCGTATTGGACAATGCGTCGTCCAATAAGAGCATCTATACTCTGCGGGCATTTGCACTGCTTCTCGAGTTGATTCACCCACTGAGAGAAGTACACCTGTACTTTCCTAGTGTGGGTCACACTCACAACGCTCTCGATGCCCATTTCGGTGCACTTTCAAGGCGGCTGTCAACGAGTGAAATTGGGACTCCTCAAGGTTTGTTTTATCCAATGAATATATATTTAAACAATTCTGTTTATTCAGAGTTGGCAGCGTGTTTCGAAGCAATCGATGACACTCATGCCTATGTTGACTTCAATCTGTACGAATTCTCCAAGTCAGCTGATTTACGAAGCGACTTGAACAGTGGGAATGATGGGTGTGGTTATGAGTTTTCTCATCTGTCGCATCAACATTACTTCATGATTTACCGAGGCAGCGATGGGGGTAATTTCCTTCTTTTTTTTAATACTGGGGTCTTTTTACATCTTTGCTCCCCCCCCCCTCGGCTAATCATCAATCGGGAACATAATTGGCCATGGCCCTGCTCTTCCCTTTTTACTTACCTGGCCTGGCGAGGGAGCATAGCACCCCCGGCCAGGTAAGTATCATAAAACCCCCGGCCAGGTAAGTATCATAGCACCCCCCTGCCAGGTAAGTATCATAAAACCCCCGGCCAGGTAAGTATCATAAAACCCCCGGCCAGGTAAGTAGGGAAGGAGAGGCCCAGCATGGATGTTTAAAAAAAAGTGCCATCTATTGTTGGAGAGATGGGGATGGGGTAATATAACCATTCTCTTTCCAGTTGTCCGCTTCAATAATAAAGGATTCCTCCGCTTTGCTGAGCCACTCAGCACGCGAGTGTACCATTTGTTATCGAAGTGCAGGGAATTGACGCCTCTTACCATCGACGAGCAATTAGGCGGCTGTCCAGTATTTGTTTCGGTGGGTAGTTATTTTTTACATGCATATGATCATTTAATTAGAGAGTATTTGCAACTAGCGAGTCAGATAAAAACTTTTGTCACTCTTGTAGGGTTCTGATGGGCAGCGATTGCGCTCTGAACTGTGCAAAACCATTTTTCCCGTCCCTCGTGATGCGAACTTTTTCGCTTCTGGAAAATCACAGCTTGTCAAGCAGTTGATTGCGGCTGGAATGAATACAATTGAGCGTGAAGCTGACCTGGATTCTCTAGCCCCTTCAAAAGCTGCAGGCAGCGGTAGCATATATATCCTTGTGTAAAAAAAAATCATTAATGTGTGTAATTTAAGATCAATCTCTCTTTGATTTATGTTCCGAGCTAAGCAAGAAAGTTCCTACTGCCAATAGTGCAGTTGCAGCTGAGACCGGGACTGCGCAAGAAATGGGTCTCGCTATGCATATGAGAATGAGAGGCCGAACTTTCAAATCAACAGAGATGACCCTCAAAGTTCATGATGCTGAGAAGCGCGCGGCGCATAGTATTGGAAGGAAGCTCATGCAGATTTGCCTAGAGGGTGATGATGGAACGATGTCTTCCGTTCTACTTGGTCGTCTCCGCAAGTATTGTGAGGAGAATGATGACGACAAGACTATGAAATACATTCTCTCTGACATTGATGTAATTTAACATATATATGTTATACATTTGAGGGGCTAATATTGATATACGCAGGCGTCTTCGGCGACCCCCGTTTCTGCAGCTTCTGAGGCGGCTGTTTCTTCTGATCCTGTTGCTGCTTCTGCGGTGTGTTTCACTTTCTCACCCATCTGTCACCTCTTAAAACATTATTTCCAGCCAACTACGCCTGTCAGACGACCGGTCTTTATGAATACTCGAAGTAAGGCGGCTAATGCGAGGACAAACGAAGAACCAAGCGACGAGTCGGATGATGGTGATGCGAGTGAGGATGAAGACGGAGAAGAACAAGAAGAGCTTCCACGTAGGAGGTCCATACGTCCTCCTCCTATGTACTCACCTGGTGATTATGATTACGAGCCCAATACGAAAAAACAAAAGAAGAAGAAATAGGCAGCTATTTATATCACATTTGCATCACATATACAATTGTTCTGTTCTTCCACTTGTTCTTACTGTCTTCGAGGCAGCTTTTCACAATTAATTTCTCATTCTCACGATAAAACATTGTCGCAACGATATTCTTTATCCTTTTTTTTTAACGGTTGTTGCCACCGTTCGCCAATTCTTGGTGATATCTTTATTTTCTGGTATCGTCTCTATTACTCGCTTCATTTAGATTTAGATGGGCATAATCAATGCTTGGGGTGCGCAGTTTCCTCGTGGGCTCCCATTCGGGTTTTCCCGGGATCATGTATCCCCCGAAGTAAAAAGGCAGCTATATTATGACCAAATCGACCGTATCGCACTGGAGTCACGTGGGTCCTCGATCACTGTAGTTCTTCATTCGGATCCCGATATTGTGCTATTGGTATGGAATTTTAGCTGTTACTATTGTGCACCCCCTCCCCTTTTAAGTCCCCGCTCATTGCCATTGGGATCACTGCGTTGGAGGAGGAAGAGAGACAGTTATCCGCTCCGCAACAAAAGCCTATTATGAAGGCGGCTACTAGGGCAAAACGTGCCCAAATCCTCTGGGACCCTTCCAAGCCTACCGCAATGGATGAGTGGGTGGTGAGAAGTAAGAAGGAGCGCAACGATAGAATCATCCTCAAGGCGGCTCTGTTTGAGCCTAATCCGCTCATTTCATATCGCACATGGGATCATATTGAGAAGGTTTTTGGTTTAGTGTTATATTGTTGCTAACTGTTTTATTCCAGGGATATCGCAATTTTGATTATGGTATCATGCACGTCACCAAGAGCCCTCACCTTTTCCCCGACCTACTTCGTATCGCGAAACCCTTTGATGTGCTCCCTCCCACTGATTTCGTAGTGTCTTCGTACTCTCTGTTCAGGCAGCTTTCTCTTTCTAACTTGAGCTCTCTTTTCATCTCCATTCCTTCTCGTTCTGATGTGTGCAACTTCCGTAGTATTCTCCCCGATTTGCAATATTCTGTTGGTTGTGGCCCTCGCGTCATAATATTCTGTCCACTTGTAGGCGGCGATCCTAGGGCTGTTGTATCTTCGCTATTCGATGGACATTTTATCCGTGCTTCTGTCCGCGTTGTAACTGTGGCTCCATGTTGATCTTTTGATAGTAAAGGTATCTTTTTTTAAGGAGAACATGGCTCAGTACTTTGATCTGGCCAAGGAGAAGCTGAAGAATAAACAATTCAAAGCCATCTATTGGAGCGAAGTCTGGCGTGTGGCTACATGCAATGCCGAACTGACAACGATTTCGAGCACAGAGCCGGCTATCGATTCATCAGATGATGAAATTGGAGATGAAATCATGGAGTCTAGGAGATACGTGGTATTTTGATAACAGTTTTTCTTTAGAAAAAAAACATTCATTTAGAAGTCTGGATGTCGGGGAATGCCTCCACCCGCTCTTCGAGTCTGCTATGATCACGCAATCAAGTCCAGGGAGAAGGCAGACAAGGCCAAGGCTCTTCTCGCGAAGGAAATGCGGGAGTTCCTTTCTTCTCAGGCGGCTGTTGGAATTTCCGGTGACGCGAGTGACAATTCCATGGATGAACAAGAAGAACAGGAAGACGTCGTTTCTGAGGCAGCTGTTTCCGAAGATGACGATGACCGTTGGGACATCTCATTCGATCCAGACGTAATTATTGCGATTTTAATTGTATTTTGATTATTGTTTATTTTTTTTACACTTTAACATTATTTTTTTCAGAGTCCCGATCATAAGCCCACTCCCGGAAGAGCCTTCAATGCGAAACGTAGACGCGTTGACTCACCCTCGAGCACCAAGGCAGCTTCCAAGGTAGTCATAGCTTTTTGAATATTCCAATTTAATTTACGTAAAAGCAGGGAGTTAATCTTGCCTCGATGATATCCGATGCACTTCGTCGTGAGGATTCTCTTGTGGTTCTAGGTACGGTGTATGGCTAACATTCATTATTTGATTCTAATTTTGTAGGTGATTTGGATGAGCCCGTAGCTTCATCTGGTACGGAACCATCGGCAACTGGAGATCTTAGCATGTTAACTCTCAAGGCGGCTAAGAAGGAAGCTTCGGACGCTCGCGGGGATGGAGCTACTCATGCCCCTGTCGATGATGTGAGAAAATTATTTTATATTATTATGTTTTTTTGCTTATATCGATACATATATCTATTTTCAGGTACTTCTGAAGAGAAGACACACAAAGAAACAAATCTTTGAGGCGGGTGGAGATGTGATTCCATCCAATACGAAGAATACCAAGGCAGCTGCAAAGGCAGCTGGTGCTAAGGTTGTGATTCCGTCCAAGGCGAAGGCTACCAAGGCAGCTGATGGTAAGGCTGTGTGTCTTCCTGCCGTCTCGGCCAAGGGGAAGGGGACTGGAACTACTGCTAAGCCTCGTTCAAAGAAGGCCGAGGCAGCTAATTCGAAAGCCAGTAATGGAGGAGGAGGAGTTGATCAGGTTTACCTGCTATAAGTCTGTTTGAGTTTAAATTTTGTTTATATTGAGGTGGTTGCATCGAAGACGAATTCACGCTCGAAGAAAATCGAGGCGGCTGTTCCGGATGGCATCGATTCAGTTGGAGCAGCTCAGGTTCAGTTAATCATAGAACTCTGTTTAGAAATTAGAAAATTTAGGTTGTTGAGAAGTCCCTCGAAGATTTCCTCAGTGAGGGATGGGTTCAAATAATCGACGTCGCTACCAATATAATATCGAAGAAAGTCGACGAGAATTCAATGATACTTGCCGATTCATTGAAGGCTACACTGGAGCGTATCGATACGCTCTGCAAAGACCTTGTCTAGGCGGCTTTGTATTGTGTTCGCAATGGTTTCTAATGAGTTACATCGTTGTTGTTCTTTAAATATTTGTTGTTATCTCCCTCATTGAGGCAGCTTTTTTTTTGTTCTGTATTTGTTGATTTATCCGTTGTTCTCGATTGTTCTTGTTTATTGTTATCGATCGATATAAAATAATTGCTTTCTGGCTATCTTTTCTTGGTTGTGTACAATATTCAATGGTAAATATCCGCATCTATTATCTGTCATCTGATTGTAAGGGTTAATTTTTAATGCAGCGATTCCATAGGATGTCCGTTGGGAATGCGGAGGTTATGAGCTTCGCCGACTGTCTAAGGCATACCATCGTATGTTTATAGTTACCACTGACATTCCTCAATATTTTTTTTTAGTGTGGCGGGGAATGCAGAGGACACGCTTGCATCGAGGCTGCTGATTGGATAAGGAAAATCCGTGAAGTTGCTTCCTATGAAGTCGACAAGATGATCATTGCAATCGAGACGTCGTTGGTCACTTGCGATGGGGTTTCGCTCGCTCCTTTCTTCCGTGGCTTGGGAGTGATCAGCACACAGGCGGCTCAATTGCGTCAAGTTCTCGAGAACTATGGCATCAAGACGAAGAAGGCGGCTCCAGTAAAGAGACCTTTCAAGAATGGATTGTGTGCATCTCGTGTATGGACCAGAGAGGCAGCTAAGGGCATCCTTCTCCGACACGTGAAGCCAGCATTCGTCGTGTTGCTTGAAGGCTTCATAATCAGAAGCGACGGCCTGTTACGACATGGCCTCCTGTCCCTCGAAACGGGCATCTGTGCTCTCAAAGCCCTAGGCGAAGGCGGCTATTTGGATACTCCCATTTTCAATGATGGGATGAACGAGAATGCGAAGAGAGAAGTCCTCAAGAGTGAAGTCATTGCTCTGATCACTTTGGTGAATGAGCTTAAAAAATAGAAACTTAGGCAGCTTAGTAATACATAGTATACGTTGTCAAAAAGACTTTCATGTGTGATTGATAAAATAAGAATTGTTTTTTTTTATGTGTGTGTCCAATAATACTTATTATGCGGTTCCATTGCCGTTCGATGTATCTGATGCCAGTACAATTATTAAGAAACTTTTACTGATTGATCCTGATTTAGATGGGTTTCGTATATATGGAGGATTCTATAAAATTGTACAGCGATACAGTACAGGGTATATGTGTCGCAGTGTCTGCGCCACTCTCAGACATCTCTATGAGAATCCATTCAATGGACAATCGACAGGGTACTTTTTTCTCGGTTTATTCTACATCAAATATGAACATTTCTAGGTCTTCTTAAGAGCATTCAGCCAGGCAGCTCTTACACTCCGACACTCATCTCTGGGAGAGAGATAGAACTATTCGAATATAAGATCGACAGGAACCGCCAAATTCTGCAGAGTGAATATGTAAGTGCTGTGTAAATGAATAAAAAAAATCTACAATCTATACAATTGTAGGGTGTCCGATTCGCAAATTCATCGATGGCCTATCTGCCCGTTAATATATTCGAGTCGGCTTTCCCGGTCATTGAGCGAATGGTCAATAGGGTGGGTTGTATGCTCCCACCCATCGGTGTTATCGACAGGAAACGAGTCTATCGTGACATAAGGCAGCTGGGAGCTGTCATCGATATGTACATCTTTCTCCTTCTTGACGCAGAGGTGTGTTTATATAGTCCAATTTTTTGTCCAATTATTACTTATTATAAGCTTAGGTGACCTGGGCATACTTTCCAGGTTCGTCTATTGCCAACATATGCAAAGGCGGCTGACTCGACACTCCTTGTGAGTGGCCATTGTATGGATTATCTCGCTGCGACCGTGGTTAAGGTAGTGTGTTCATTATTGAGACATATATCTGTAAACCCACTCCCCCGTCAGGATGGATACGATAGTCATGGCCAGAGGAATCAAACATTGTTCAATCAGTATGAACGACTATTCACGGACGTTCCTCCTGCTGACGTTGATCGATTCCAATGGCTGAATGACGCCAAAGATATACCGAGGCTGCTATCAGACGCGAGATTTGATAACTGCAAAGACTCTCGTCTTTTCTTCAATCAGACTCTCCGTTGTCTCAATGGTGCTCTTCGCTGCGTTATGGATGTGATCTCGAATGAGATCACATCCGTATCCAGTGCAGATGAAACTATCATTGCTCTCCAAGTCAATACGCCCACGCTAAGAGACAGCTTTGCCAAATATTTCACTGCTGTCTCCACGAGTTCTGTTGAAAGAGACCCGGTAAACTGATACTTTTAAAAGCTCAATTATCTTATTTTGTTCAGCTATACCGGGATCGCATCGCGAACTCCCACGAGGTGTTAGGCGGCTCAGGTCTTTCGATCCCTATAGTCCGTTTCCATTCTTCCGATGTGAAGAACTGTGATGGGATCGTGTCCAAGATCAATATGTCTCTTCTGGCCAGGTATTTTATCAACAGTTTCATATTTGATATCAATTCACAGCAACTGCAAGGCGGCTATCATGGGCGTGTACTCCAAGGATTGTTCTGTTAAGAAGTGTCATATGCTCGCAACGTCATTGATTGGCCATGATGCTATTTCTGAGATAAGCAAAATCACCAAGGCGGCTTTATCTGAATTTGATATAACCGATGTACATTGTATTTTCCATTTCATGTAGCCATGTATGAATTTTAGGCGTTCTGCATCACTAAATCATTTGATGCGCCCCTTTTAAATCTGTCCCATCATGCACCCATGTCTAATCACTGCGAGAGTTTCACTGTCGACTTTGGTTGTTTATTGGAGAATAACGAAATCTCTCGCATGACATTCGACCCATCTGTGAGCCTGACAGAGGTATTTTTAATGACAATGAGGTCTTTCAAGCGAGTTTATATATTTTCTAAAAATTTAGGTTAACGCTGTGGCAATCCCTGTCTCACCTTCTGCCAGTTCTACGCGTGGCTGCAAGTACTGCATGATGGCATTTATTTAGCCGTTATTCACTTATTGTTGTTTTGTTATTCACTTATTGTTGTTATTCACTTATTCTCCTCATTTTTTTCTCGTAATCATCGTTTGCTAGGCGGCTATCAATAATCATTGTTGTATGTCAGCCATTGTTATAAACCGTTATTATAAATTGATGTAATACTCCGTAACTTTATGCGTACATATATGACGCAATATTGAATATTTATCAAATTCCAATAATAATGTTTCATGAGCATGACCCGATTGAACTCTCATACCGTAGTATATGGTACTCTGGAATGTTCCATGTGATAAACGCGCGGCACTGTGGAATTATTCGTGGATGTCTTGTTAACAGTTGCGATCGATATTAGCTATTGATATTAGTTATTATTTATATATTAATTACTGCTGTTACGTTTTGTGATTAATATTTAACAATTATACTCGTTTATTTCATTTTCCAGCCGGGATGACTTCGCACAATCCTTCTAGTGGAACGGGACCCACCCCTGCTCCTCGCCTATCTTTGAATCTGCTTCCTCCTTCGACGGGGGTCAACTTCGGCCCTCCCGGTCTTCTGACACAGGTATGCATAATGGTTGAATATAATCATATTATACGTAGGTATGCATAATGGTTGAATATAATCATATTATACGTAGGTTTTCATGTTGTCTGAATTATCATTCGTAATTCAGGCTCCGACTCGTGCTCCCGACTCTTCCATCCAGGCGGCTGTTGTTCATCCTCTTGCATTCTCTACACCCACTATGCAGCCGCCATTGCAGGTATGATAACTATGACATAAGAAAATATAATGGTCTTTAGCGACATTTCTATATGATAATCGTTATTCAGCTGGGATCGGGACTCCCTCCTGTCTTCATGCAGGCATCTATCCGTAACTCGACCGGTCCGGTGCCTGGTATTGCTCCAAACAATACAGGAGGATTCGGACTGCAGGTTTAAAAAATACATTTATATATATATATGATGTTGCTCGTTCAAGACATTGATTCAAAACATACCGGAGGGACGTTTCACACGCGCGTTCCGCTGTCTTGACGACAGCACCAACATTTCAAGTCAGCTTACACTTGAAACATTCGTTCGTCTGGCTCATGGACTGGCGAGCGATCGTGGATACGATGATGATGCTAGTCATCTCGTATTGATCACTGACTCCATTTACGATTGGGAATCCTTCTTCTTGTTTGTGAGTGAAACAATTATGCTGTTTTTGTTATTCTTATTCTTTTTTTAATTAATGAATTCAGGTCCAGTCTACAATCTTCAAGGCACCTATCGACCGACTGATCCCTGTGGCTACTGGGGGAAGTGTCATTGGAATGCGCCATCCCTCCTTCCCGAAGAGAATTTCTTTCGGTTTCAAAGAGAAAAGACCATCTGAGGATGAGAAGAAGATGGGAAAGGCAGCTATCAATACTGAATATTTCTCGACCAATGATCTCATCGTCCTCGAGGTAGTGTTGATATGAATCGCATGTACTAATTCCTTTTTTTTGAGTGCACTACTATCAGAGAGGTTCCTCGCTATATATTCCTTGCGGTTGACACGATTCAGGCGGCTAAGAAGGTAGGCTAAGTATAATACCCATGAAATGATAAATTGTATTTCAGTTCCTTGCCATGGTTAGAACTCTAGCCATTGGTGTGGGCTATAAGCCCAAGGTAGTCGTTTCGGTTCCGCATGGAACTTCAATTGAGTTCTATAGTGAGCTGCAGGGTTTGGCCGAGAAATTCATTCTCGTCAATTCGGACGAAGTGTTTGGCTTCATGAAGGTTTGTCTTCTTTTCCATTTATGCACTTCTGGAAGCACTTTTTTATTACAGAATAACGGAAAGAACAAATCGTTCTATGACGAATGGCAGGCAGCTCACATTGATCGAATGTCGTCTGTTGTCTACAGAGACGATGGCGAGACTTTCGTCATGGGCATTGTATCGGATGACGAGGAAGAAGATGATGAGTTCCGAGGACCTACCTGGGCAACAGTCGAGGCGTCTATTGATCTTGCCGTTCCCATTTATGGGGTGAGTCCCCCCCCCCCATCATGGTGCTTATATACATTTTTGAAGGCTTGCGACGCAGCTATCGCTGATTCCGAGCCTCTCGCCGATGATACGTACCTCGGCCGTGAAGATGAAGAGGATTGCTGCTCCGACCACTCGTCTTAGGCAGCTATACTGCCCTCTTCGTTGTATATTGCTCATCGTTTGCTCATCACTTCTGTAAATTACTCGATCACAATCCCAGGCGCCTATCGCCTGACATATCTCACTCTTTTTTTGTTTTTAAATATGTTCATGTGTTTATCAGAAGAAGTTTTATTATATAAAATGCGAGAAGATGTGCGAATAAAATAATAAACGTTAACATGAACATGTTATTTGAAGGAATATATATATATCGGTGATTGGTATTTGAACCTTGCATATCCGAAGATGGGGTGTTTACAGTGTGCCTCTCTTTCACTCTACATCCTTGCGCACGTCCCATATTATGCTTATTGAGCTCTTCGCATTTCCATATCATTTTGAATATGCATTATTGGATCACGTTTCTATTAGTCGTTGTATTTCTTTCATTACTGTTGCTTGCTCTGGCCACGCGCGGTTGATATATAAGTATACGTTAGTATATATTTATCTCGTACTTGTATATTATATCTTACTTATTCCAGAATGGCCGGACAACTTAGGTATGTCCGGCAATTTCAAAGGAGCCCGGAGACTCACAAGATACCCAATCCACCCCCTCCACATCACTACACATCCGTAATCTCGCAGCAGAATAATACCGAGATCTACCGATGGGCAATCATGCCCAACTCGGGTATTCACCCTCCGCAGGTAAAATCTCCTTTGTTGTGGATTGTGGAAGCAATTTTTTTTTTAACTTTAACCCTCATCAGGCGGCTCGATCCATGCTCAATGACTATATGGCGAGGATTAGAGAGCTCACCGGACCCAATTGTGTGGAGGACCTGGAAACTATCAATAATATCAAGGCGGCTGTGTCTGATGCCGGAATCACTATCTTGAGTGGACCTCCAAACAGCGGCAAGTCAGCTCTCGTGAGTTACTTTACCTGGAATTATAGTAAATGTTATGATTACACTTGTTGTAGGCTCCACTCATTACAAGGATGGTATACGAGTACAGGCTCGAGGATAAGAAGACATCCGCGCCTGTAGCCTGCTGTGAAAAATTCGTTATCGTTGTAAATAATGCGACCACCGCAGCAAGTCTAAAGGTCTATTTGAAGAAGGTTGGTTGCATGTGAAGCTCATGTGAAACTGGCGAAATACTGCTTACAGATCTATCCACACCTGAATCTGAATTGCTACTTCGATTCGGGCAGCGAGACAGTGGCCACGAATGTGAACAATCCCGCCGATCATGATCGGAATACTCCTCTCGCTCACACAACATCTTGGGACAGAGGGAAACCCGTGTATCATATGAGAAATGTGGACGGTCTCATCCTCACGCCGGAGGCAGCTATTTATGTATGTGTCAATTAAATATATTTATGAAATCACATTCTTTCCAGTGTATCGAAGTTGGATTCGTCGGAGCCGTGATCATCGAGGCGGCTGAATGCTACCATACGAATCATCGAATGTTCACGGTAATTCGAGATCGTGATTGACCGTTACTCTTTTTATTTTAGTTGATCAATCGATGTTGTGATGCTACCTCGAGGAGCAGATCTCTTCGGACCGTTGGAAGGGTGATAATACTCACAACAGATGGTGATGAATCTGCATTCGTCAATGTTGTGAACAACACGCACACGCGATAGAAACACATGGAAGGATTGTGATCCACGCGGCCTCGCCCGCTGAAGAGGATCTACTAAGTAACTAAGTAAGTAAGTAACGGGAAAATTGCAATCCCTGGAATCTGATAATTGCTAAGGTGAGTGGATATCGAGTGAGCGCTAACGCGCATCAATCTTCAATTAGCGCGGACATCAGAAATATGCGCTTGGAATTGCGATTCTTGACTTTGTGACGATGATCCCGAAGGCTACCAAACACTCAAGTTCAATGGATTTAAAAATATCGGACACGTCAACGATGGAAAATACACGACGTCTCAGAAGGCAGTGTTGTCGAATGTGACAGCTATGAGGCTCAAGATGCCTAACAAATCAAATAAGGAGACAGCTATCGTCCCCTTCATAACGGACGAACTGATCAGAGAGACGGAGGGGGCCACGGACCCGGAACTTCGATACATAGAGTGAGTGTTTTTTTTTCAGTAACGAGGTAATGTATCTCCTTCCAGGACCGAGATCGATGCAGTCATTGCCAAGGTCCTCGTTCACGAGAGAAATCAGTGCTGTGACCGAGACGGCTATCCAGTGAAAAGTCCTCGAGACATTGTAATCGTCGCACACTCGATGCAAGGCGTCTCTAAGATTGCGTGAGTATTTACATTTACATAAAAACATTAGCATAGAAACCCATTTCAGATCCAACCTTCGTAACTTCCTTGGTTTCAAAATAATGCCTTCCAACAAAGGAGAGAATTATATTGGAGACCCCTTCTGGAAATCTCTTAGAATTTCCTATTCATGGAAGTTCTCGGTAGCCCACCACTGCCCTTCTCAGTATTCCGTGAGACTTGCGGACACGAGAATGGGTGAAATCCCAGAGTTGAAGGGACGAATCGTACGTTTATATACTATGTATTTTTCGACAAATTCTACTGTAATAGATCGTCATCGCCGCGGAGGCAGCTGATCTTCTCGAAACGAAGAACGTCGGATGTCTGATCATGTCTCCTGCCAGGGTTTCTCCTGGACATTACAAGTCGAACGGACTGCAGGCAGCTGTTGTGAAATTCGCAGACGGATTCTCGATCAAGAAGGCGCAAGGTACGCGACGAAACATTGATATTCGAGGTTGAATTCAATTCTTTTGTTTTATTTCAGGAAGAATGCTGAGGGACCGAGAATACTCAGGCGGCATCTACGTATACTGCGGATCGGCCGCACTATGCAACGAGTTCATCAACAGTGACCAAAGAATGCAGCTTCTGGAGATGTCAACAGACATGGTGATTTTATTACATCATATCTCTCAGTCTGTATTACAAATTTGCAGATGGATTGTCTATTGTCACTGACTCCGACGGCCCACACTGATCTTGATCTGAGCCTGTTCAATTTCACATCAACTCGAGCCATGCTCCAGGACGCCCACATCATGGGCATCATCAACAGAGGCAGCTCTCGTTATCACATGCTCAAAGAATTCAAACGTCTACAAGAATTACTTCCATTCCTCACGCCTCAGGCAGCTCTATTCGTTCTTCTATGTGTGAAATGCGGCATTGCTCGTCATGGAATCGTCCTTGTGGCGATCGGGAGATGCAAGGACCGCGTAAGTGATTATGCATTAATATTGTGTCCATTTTCATTCTCATTTTTTTCAGCTGTACCAGCAAGCAA
The DNA here is from genome assembly GCA_900490705.1 of Pristionchus arcanus. NCBI lineage: Eukaryota > Metazoa > Nematoda > Chromadorea > Rhabditida > Neodiplogasteridae > Pristionchus > Pristionchus arcanus. The sequence goes on along the minus strand of LS484718.1, from coordinate 39,577 downwards.
CCGGAAGATCAGAACGTTGTGGAGACCACCCCAGTTACGAACTTCCATTATGTGATCTCTTCAAGCATTCGGTGAGAGCGATGGCCCACTCAACACGAGATGACGTCATGCATCCTGGCTACACCAGCGAGGCGGCTATCATCTCCGACATGTTTGTCAGGTGGGTTTTATTTTCGTCGTGATTGAATATACCCAGTCCCCAAACACAACTTACTTGTTCAGTTTCCTCGACGCGATTCAGTTCGAGATTGCTGCCCCGGAGCTGAAATGGTATCAACTCGCAACTGCTGGCAGTTTCTCGAATATTCCCAGGACTAATTGGTGGAGTGGACACTGGAGCACATGTAAACAATAATCGATATCCAATATCATTAGCAATAATCATTGTAGTGGCTGGTGTCCGTGCCCGAGGCGCACCATGGGCCAACCGCCCCCATGTTCAAGGCCGCTTCGAGGATCAGCCGTTCCATAAGCTGTATGGAAATCTCATCAAAGACGAAGGTAACGCACCGAATGACCACTTTAATAAAGAATGATAACATATCAGGAAGAGAAGCATTCTGCGCTTGCGTGAAAAGCATCTGCCGTGCACTACACGCAGGCGGCTTCACCGACACCCCCGAGATTATCCATGGAGCTGCGAGCGAGGAGTACAACAGACACAGATTCAGCAAGGAGAGTCCTCTCCTCGATGACCGAGGCACCTGTATCCTCCAAGGTTGGTATTTAAAATTGTTGTTTTCATGTGTATTCATTTCATATTTATTCAGCACTGTTCACGATGACGAACTCCAATGTCGCGGAGTTTGTCGGTTGGAAGAAATTGAAGAAGACTCGTCCGGGCACTCCGGGCATCCTCCCCCCTCGGTTCAGAGTTTTCGAGAGAATCATACCCACTGAGGAGGCGGCTATCGGACAAGAGCAGACTGATATTCATCAGTTTGATATGGAGAGCCTCCCCATCAAAGAGGAATACAAACCGATCGAGGCAGCTTCTCGACACAGAAATAAGCTACTGAGTGATGAAGAGAAGAAGAAGCTTCCTAACGTCGAGCACGCAGTTGTACATGGGTACAGCACCACACAGCCGGTAATTACTGGAGGGAATAAAATAATTTTGTTAATTATTTGTTCTCAGGCTCGAAGGGATAGATTTGTGACGTACACGCCCAGCGACGCGTCCCCGGATAACCTTCGTTATCATGCAATCGTCAATCCCGCGACACTTGGTCAACTGGCTGCATTCGTGAACGTATTTGGCATGTGAGTTTGAGTTTCACTTTAGTTTTATTGAATATGAGTATTTTTTTTTTGATACAAGTCATAGATTCTGGTTTCCAGGTGGGAGCTTATCGATATGGAGGAAGAGATTATCCAGAAGAAAGAGGAGAAGAATATCGAGAAGAAGAAGGAGGAGAATATCGAGAATGAGGAGACGACCACTGCTCCCGATGAGACCGAGGCAGCTGTTGCTGCCAATGCGGATATCATGGGACCAGCGCCATCGACACTGGCCCCTCTGACCGAGGGTTACTCATGGGCACAGGCCATGATGGATGAGACGCCCATGATGGATGAGGCGGCTACACCTTCTTCTTCTTCTGACACATCTGTCATTCCTTGGACTGGAACGACTGAGGAGAAGAAGACGAAGAAGAGCAAATGCCTATCCATCCATCTCACTGGATCGCCAAGTCCCGGCAAGAAGATCAACATCGAGGTAAGTCCCAGTTTCCGTTCCTCGATCTACTGCTACATTTCCAGCTGGGAACCGCGAGAGAGGCAGCTCTGTACGAGTCTACGAGGACTTATCTGAAGACGATCATGCAGGCAGCTATCAGAAACGAAGATATGAGACAATATGAGGACTTTATCGAACAGGCATGGAGAGCACACTCTGATGCATACAATTGATTCGCTATTGTAAATACTTTCGATCTATTAGGCAGCTTTTCTGTCTAGTCTAATCTCCTTTTTTTTAGTCTAATTGTTCCTAGTAGAAGTGTTTTTT
>LS484718.1:9335-19364 GCA_900490705.1 Pristionchus arcanus | reverse complement strand
CAATAGGTGGTTCATCTCGTGATTGGTCAGCATACTCATTCGAAGAAAGGGGATCCAGAGAAGTTTGAAACAATTCCTGACAATTAGCAATCAGGTTGAATAACTCGATTAAAAGCATACTTGACCAGTCTGGGTAAACATTTCTGCAGATTCCTTCATTTGTTCCGAAAGGAGGGAATGAGCCAGTAAATGTTCAGATACTTCCTTAACGAATGAGTTCAGCTGCTTTTTGCTGATATGCAAATAAATATTTCAATAATGACTCACTTGATCGGTTTGCGTGAATATTTCTCCACATTCCTTCACTTGATTTCTTACTTTAGTCAATTCGCTTAGGGTGTAATGGAGGCATTCGATTTGGCCGTACAAAAGAGAGCGAACTTCGTCATTCCTGCACAAATATTTGTACGACTATATGACACAAATATACATATGTCTCGAATTGTATCTTAATTAGTAAAACGAAGGAAATAATACCCACCTCAGATCATCAAACTGAAGTGAGACCAACCGCTCGGACTCAAGAGTCACCAAAGCTCTTTGAACTCGCTGAAAAAAATGATTAATGAAATAATATTAAAATCAGGCTAAAGACGAATACAGAAAATGATTATATCAATATATAAATGAAAATCCATGGACCTTAAGATCCGATTTCTTGTTGAGAACTACAGCCATCGTGTCAATTGATTTTGTGAGCAGAGACACAATACTGTCGTTTGATTCAGACGTCATTTGGAAGCTCTGAGAATGTCAATCAGTACTGGAATAAATCCGAAAATCCGTCAATCCGTTAGGTATAACGCCTTTTTACGGTTGTTTTACTTGCTGATCACTGTTTAAAATACCTTTGCCTTCCACTGTTCAACGATTGAAAGAGGTTCCTCGAGGAGAGCCATCTCTGACTAACGGTCGAGAAAAATAATAGGTTTTCCCGCAAAAAGAATAAGATAATTATTCTGCATTCCGTAACAGATTGAACAGCAACTCATCAATAATTCAACGAAATGTAACATTAACTTTATCGGAGAAACGAGGTTTCAAAACAACAGGGAAAACTCTTGAGTACTCTAACCGTAAGGAGAAAACGAAAACACTTAATTAGGCGATGATATCAAAACACGATCTAGTAATCTAACAACACGATGAGAAAAAAGTCGAACAAAGAACGGTCTTGATTAGAGTGAAATCGCGACGAGTGCACTGAGGAAAAATAAATTATTATTAATATGGTTATTTTACTAGGTGGAGAGGGGATCGTACAGATGAAATTATATTAGATTGAAGATTTTATACCTCTTTAATGTGATTAGAATCGGGGATGACATGGCGATAATGGGCTCCACACGAGCAAAGAAGAGAGATTCCATTCTAAAATTAATACATTTGTATTTAGAGTTGGCAAAGAAAAGCGAGGAACATTAATTATTTTCGTTTAATCACATTCGTCTAAATCCACCGGAATGACTTGGAAATTGGGCAGTATTCTCCTTTTTAAGCCTCTTTGTGCATCCCTGGACACTGTCAAATCATTGGTGAATTTGGAACCTGACAAGAAGCAATCAAAAACAGCTAATAAACTTACAGCTCTCAGAGACGATTTATGATATCTTTGAAGATGGTAAATGTAGCCACAAGCCGTCTTTGGATACACCTGAAACATAACAATAAGAGAAAATAGAGCAGTCTGCGTTCGGGCTCAATAATCTGCCAATAGAATCAATTTAATTACTGTGGCACTCACATCGCATAAAATACACTGAGGAGTCTTCTGCAAAGTATTTTTATTGATACTTTAACAGTGAATATAATTGAAATGGGTACCTTCTCATCATTGAATTTCTGAATCGATCCATCTCTCTTTCGAACAACAGTGAAGTTGGTGATATCACACTCAACAGTACAATTTTCAGCTAAATTAGCATACAATTTACCTTATATTTGTGCATAAGTGAGAGAGTTTCGACTCCGCAATCGCAGCGAAGAGCGAGACCAGCCTGCATTCAGTAATTGCAAGAAAGTGTTCTTGAAAAAATCACAGAATGGACCTTCTAGGATAGAAGGGAATAACTAAACTGACCAATCGGAGAGTAGTAGAATGAACATATCTGAGATGCTTAATGAATGAAGCAACAGATGTTATTTGGTACTGAAATCGGAAGGAGTCGCATAGTTTTAGACAACCGAAACTGGACCAAAAATCTTTAAAAATATTTTACCTCGCATTCAGGGCACTTAATTTCTCTTGATTTTCCGTTAGCACTAGCTGATCCAACCTTCTTCTCAACAGTACTAAAAGAATTCTGAACAGCAAAATCAGAAGCTTATAAAAAAGGTTTAAAAAATGTTTTCTAAAGTTCACATTCTTTCACCTTTGTCTTCTTCATCGTTGGTTCAAAATCTTCATCAGAATAGTTCAAAGATTCCGAATCATAATCAACGTATTTCACTGGTCTGCACACATTTCTCGATGATCGTCTTTTCTTCTCCACTTCAACAGTTTTGGAGCAATCCTTGATTGAAGATAAATTTGAATCAGGAAGAAATGAAGAACAATTTTTCTAGCCCAATATAGTTTTCGTTTTCTCATTATGTGCTACTAGAGCCTCTATGAAACTATTGGTCAGATTTGCCAAATTACAGATAGGAATTATATCCAGAATAGTTCAATATTTTACGATAAATCAATTCAAATGATATTAAACAATAATTTTAACCTCGCATTCAGTGCACTTCAGTTCTCCAGAATTATCCTTCGATCTGGTAGAATCATCCATCTTCTCAATATCATCCAAAGATTTCTGAAAAGCAAAAACAGTCGGAATGAGTTCCATCCTACATTTATAATAGCAAGTTTTGTTCAGAAAGTTCACGTACCTTAATTTTCATTTTCCAACAACATTCGGTCTTCGATTTATTCATCAATGGTTCATGAGACTTGTCCGGAGATTCATTATCACCGAATGACACCGTTTTTGATGATATAAATTTATCCTCCACCTTCTCAGAATGGACCTGGATTGAGGATAAAAGTAAATAGGAAGTTGATTCCCAAAAATAAAATTAAACCTCAGAGTGTGTTTTGTCATCGTAATCCGAAAAATTCGAGTTGTTTTCTCTATTCTCAGTAGTATCCCAATCAGCCAAATAAGCATCCTGAGAATCAACATATGGAAAGCTTCCGTAAGAAAATCAGAATTCTTCTCACCACATCATCATTAAGCATCTCTTCTTCTTTAATTTCCATTTCATCACCCCAGCAATCCTGAAATGGAAAATAGATCACACTATGAAGCCATTATGAACCAAGTTTACCTCATCTTTCATTGAAATCTCATCGAATAGCTCTTCCTTGGGCAGTTCTAACCAAATCTAGATAAAGAAATATATATTTAAAAAAATACAAGCTAAACGGCAAAATATGTAAAACTTTTCTTTACAAAATCACATCGCAAGCAGAACAATTATTGTACAAAATATTCAAAAGTACCTCAGATTGATCTCTGTCATCTTTCTCCACAATGCTCGAGTCGTGTCCTCTATCCTCGTAAATATTCCCATCTGCGTTGTGAGTATCCTTAATTTTTCTGATTTCCCATTTCGAACACTTGGAAAAAATAAAAATCGACAAAAATATTAAGACATCAACATACCACATCATCGTTGGGCATCTCTTCTTCTTTGATTGTCATATTATCTCCCAAGGGATCCTAAAAAGGGGAAAAATTATGATATGAAACCTACCTGAAACTCGTTTCACCTCAATCTGGATTTCGCCCTCATCGATTGGTTCTTCCTTGATCAACTTGAATACATTCGGATTCTGAATTAAATAGTAAAAAATGAAGTAAAGGATTAACGAAAACTAACGATATGCGGTTCATCTTGCGAGTGATCATAGGTTATATGAGAAGAATTATTCAAGGGAAGCGGATACTCCAGAGGAGGCTCCTTAACGAATATGAAAGTTGAATTCAACAATATTTATCAACCACGCATTATTTGAAAGAAAATCAAACATAGCCTACATGTTTTAGGCAAAGGACCATAGTAGTGGCAAGTGGGTGGCAAAATACATTAATCCTTTTAAAAGTACCTTTTCATTAGATTGTTCGTCGATCGAAATACATTCCTCGGAAAGAGCCATCTCTGGCTGCAACTCGGATAAAGAATTTAAGATAATTATTCTGCGTACCTAACAGATTAAAAAGTAGGTCATGAAAAAATATTTCAGCTATATACCAGTTTTGTTGGTTATTTTCTGTTCCTTGTAATATGAATAAATACTCACGACAGGCACAGCAGATGGTTTGAGAACGATTGAATATGGAGTTGAATCGTATGATGACGAGGGGAAATGACGGGAACAAATCATTGCCGGATTCAATGAATCGACTCGCTCTTTCAATTCCTTCTTCTCTTGATCAGAAGAGCATAACCAATTTATCCACTTCTCTCTCTTGACAACATTCACGGTGAATCGGTGCATTTGCCTTTCGAAATCTTTCCGTTGGCAATACACACATCTTCTCACCATCTGTTATAGGGCAGGGTTACGGTATATCGATAATATGAATACTCGATGGTGACAGGTAGTTTATTCTTGAGTAGTGTAACATTTCATAATACAAATCAGACTTCGCTCATGTGACTCGTAGTCTCTTTATCGAATAATCGTCAATAAATTCGCACGGTGAAACCTTCCTCCACAAATAAACGTAGGCATAAATCGATAAATTGACCAAGGATATGAAAACGAATGATACACATGGGAACTCGTCAGTGAATTCAATTGACAAGACGAGGAGCAAATAACGTTGGAATTACGACAACAAAAAAACAAGGAACAGTTAATTATTAGCTCGGATATTTCCTGATTCTCCTCATTTATCAGCGACTTTGTGAAGAGTGAACTGGCGACGAGTGCACTGATAAAAGATAAATAATTTCAATTATTTTTACAACAACACTCTCTAATATCGATTTACATCCACTCAATTTGTTTCTGATTCAATTATCTCGGGGGTATGTAAGTTCCCAATTCGCTCTTTTCACTTCAGTCCAGCGCTTTCCCATCTGGAGTGCGAGGAGCCTCGGCCCCCATTGGACTGTCCACCCTCCCAAGTGGAGGGTGGACGATCCCTTTACAAATGGGATAATCTGCAAATGCAGAATTTTCAGCAAAATAGGTTGTCCGTAGAGGTGCAGAAGTGCTAAAGAAATATACCTCTTTAGTGTGATTGAAATCGGGATGCTTATTGCGGTACTTGCACCCACATGAGCACTCAAGGAAAATTCCGTGCTGAAAATTTATCAAAATTAATCACAAGATTGTACTCAGAATTTTAATGATTTCAAATAAAATGATTTCCCGCAGAAAGGTGAGACAGTATTGTACTGGGTATACTCAAAATAAACTGGACAGTTTACTACTGGACATAATTCGGACTTTAGGAACAATATGGGTCATATTCAAATTTTCGAGTAACTTACCGCGCTCATATCCGATTCGTGGTGAATCTTTAGATGATGTATGTAGCCACAGGCAGTCTTTGGATATACCTGAACAAAGATATGAATATAACGATCGAAAATGAACTACAGCTTATAGCTTGAATTAGTGAAAGCCTCACATCGCATAGGATACACTGAGGAGTCGTCTGAAATAAGCCTGTGTTAATTAGAAGTGTGTTTATACACATTTGAACAAACCTTCTCATCGCTGAATGTCTGAATTGGCCCATCTCTCTTTCGAATAACAGTGAAGTTGGAAATATCGCACTTAAAAGTACAAAAGTACAAGTAGCATGTATTCTACTTTTTTACCGTATTTATGTGCCCATGCGAGACAAATTCGACTCCACAATCACAGCGAAGAGCGATACCAGCCTGCATTCAAATTGAGTTTAACGAAAATAATTTTCTTTGTAAAAATATCCCTAATTTATGAAATACAATATTTGAACTGACCAATGCGAGAGTGGTAGAATGCTTCCTTCTGAGATGACTGACGAATGAACTAACTGACGTTGTTTGGAACTATAATCAACAAGTAATATTCACAGAACAGAATATCACAATTCAATTAAAGTTAATTTAATTTACCTCGCATTCAGTGCACTTCATTTCTCTCGACTTTCCCGTAGATCTGGCTGATCCACCTTTCTTCTCCATTGCAGCAGATGCTCTCTGAAATACCAGTAAGAATGAGCTTTTAAAAATAAAATAAAATAAATAAATTAACTTACCTTCAATTCGCCCTTTGGTTTCTTCATCAATGGTTCAGAATCTTCTTCAGAATATACCAAAGATTCGGAACTATCGAATGACTCTGGTTTGGACACATTTCTCAATGATCGTCCTTTTTTCTTCACTTCAACAGTTTCGGATGAGTCCTGGATTTATCATGCATTGTATTCAGAATGTAAACCTCAATTCATGAATAAACATACAACCTTTTCTCCACCTTCTTCGATAGTTTCATTATCCTTCTCATTCATTGTTTCATCGTTATCTTCATACTTGAAATTAGGTTCATCATCAATGTAATTCAATGCAGGCACCTGAACAAAACGAATATTATATATAAATACTATTAAAATATAGAAAACTTGGAATTTAGTGTATGATACATCTAAATCTTCACATAAGAACATTCTTATGAATATTCAAAATTTACCGCAGAGTGAGCTTTGACTGAGCTCCCTTTATCTTCTTTCATAATTTCATTAGCCATCGAATCATTCATTGTATCATTAACATCTTCATTCCCGAAATCAGCTCCCATATTATTAACTTCAAGCATCTGATTGTGAGCAAGTTATTACTACAACAACTATTTATTTAAATTTTCTTAATTAGTTCATACAATAAAAGACGAAGTAGTAAATATTTATAATGTACCTCAGACTGAGCCCTGTCATCATTATCCACAATATTAGAGACGTCTCCACTATCCCCACCCATTTCTTCATCAGCATAGTCGGTTACCTGAGAATTTAAAAAACAGTGTTTCTAACACATGCTTCAATTTAAATGAGATATGTTTTTAATGAGATATGTTAAAATCAACCAACCCCATCATCGTTAGGCATTTCTCCATCATTTTCCATTGTATCTCCCCAGATATCCTAAAAAGGTGATCTTGGTGATAATATGAAACTAAATAGAAACACGTTTCACCTCAATCTTGATTGCATTTTCATCGAATAGTTCTTCCTTGGGAACTTCTAACCAATTCTAAATTCGAAATATTTGTAAATATTTACATGCCAAATGACAACTAACAACTGGCGGTTCTTCATGTGAGTAATCACAGTTGTTACGAGAAGAATCAATCAAATGAAGGGGATCCTCTAGAGAAGGCTGAGAAGGCACCTTAATGGATAGAAATTATTTTTTCTTGGGTAACTCGAGTGAACAACAAACTTTTTCAGTCTGAGTAAACATTTCTGCAGATTCCTTCATTTGATTCCTTTCCTTAGTCAATTCACAGAGAGTGAAATGAAGAGATTCGATGAGGCCATACATAAGAGAGCGAACCTCATCGTTCCTGCACAAATATTCATACTTTATTATGTTTTACTGCACACAAACGACATGAAATGTCTCACTTCAAGTTATCGAACTGAAGGGAGACTATTCGTTCGTGTTCAAGAATGGATAATGTCCTCTGAACTCGCTGAAAAAAACGTTCTAATGTCTTAGTGAACTTATAAAGGCCATCATTTCTAAATCGACTCACATTAAGAGCAGCTTTCTTGTTTAGTACAACAGACATCGATTCGATTGCTCTTGAAAGCAGAGGCATAATACTATCATCGGAAACTGACAACATTTCGTAGCTCTGAAAATGCATTTTTATGGATAAAATAACGCTGCTAACTGTGGCAAATTATTTGAAAATAATGCACAGTTCCTTCTTAGCGTACCTTTTTCTTCCATTGTTCAATGATCGAAAGAGGTTCCTCGGGGAGGATCATCTCTGACTGTCGATTGAATAATAAAAGCGTAAAATATTTAAATATTCCTTCTGTATACCACAACAGATCGAATGTTCACAAAGCAAGCAATAAATACAACATAACAACTTTATCAGATGAATGAAATGATTATCTTCGTTGTGACAGTAAATACTCTCGAGAACACTAAACGTGGACAGAAGCAGATAAAATTGGGAAAGGATATGATAACCGAAAGATAAATAGGAAGTTATCGGGCTTAATTATTGACAATACGACGAAGCAAAGAATGGAAGAAACAGGACAGACAAAACTATTATCTTGACAATGTGATGTATCTGCTCACACATCGGCGATTTTATGAAGAGTGTACTCGCGACGGGTGCACTGGGAAACGAAGATCGATAATTTGATATATTGATTAGTTAAATGACCATGCGGTCACAATACATTCGAAAAAAAGAAAAGAGATTGAAAAGAGTCTACCTCTTTAGTGTGATTGAAATCGGGACGCGTATTGTGGTACTTGCACCCACATGAGCACTCAAGGAAGATTCCGTGCTGGAAATTTATCAAAATTGATCACAAGATTGTATTCAGAATTAATGATTTCAAATAAAATGATTTCCCGCAGAAAGGTGAGACAGTATTTTACTGGGTATACTCAAAATAAACTGGACAGTTTACTACTGTGCATAATTCGGACTTTAGGAACAGTATCGTTCATAGGTCAAAATTTTCGAGTAACTTACCGCGCTCATATCCGATTTGTGGTGAATCTTTAGATGACTTACGTAGCCACATGCAGTCTTTGGATATTCCTGAACGAAAATATGAAAATAACGATCGAAACTGAACTACAGATTATAGCTTGAATTAGTGAAAGCCTCACATCGCATAGGATACACTGAGGAGTCGTCTGAAATAAGCCTTAGTATATAACAAAAGTTCGTCTGTATCGATTTAAACTGACCTTCTCATCATTGAATGTCTGAATCGGCCCATCTCTCTTTCGAACAACAGTGAAGTTGGCGATATCACACTCAATATACAATATGTTCATTTTTTATATGTAATCTAGAATTTTCACCTTATAAAAATGATTACTTGAGACAGCATCGACTCCACAATCACAAAGGAGAGCTATGCCAGCCTGCATACAGTAGTTACATTGACAAACATTTATTCTTTTAAAGTGGCTCTCAACATAGCGGATTTCACAAAGGAATTGAACTGACCAAGGCGAGATTGGTAGAATGTTTATTTCTGAGATGTGATACGAAGTAACTGGGTTGTCTAGTTAGAAACTGCAAACGGCAAGATCACACAGAAAAGCAACGCTATTCATTTTTTCATAACTTATTTATTTAGGTATAGACCATACATTTTTTACCTCGCATTCAGTGCACTTCATTTCTCTAGATTGTCCCTTAGAACTGACTGTTCTACCTCCCTTCTTAATTGCGTCCGAAGTAGTAGTCTGTAAACTTAGTCAGTATAGTTGAACTGAACTCATTGATTTCCTAATTTTTATTTTTCAAAATTCACTGAATTGAAAATTCAACCACCCTCACTTTATTCTTTCTCGTCGATGAGTCAGACTTCATTTTCTTCATCAATGGTTCAGAATCGTCATCAGAATAGTCCAGAGATTCACCATCAGCGAATTTCACAGGTCTTGTCAGATTTCTCGCTGATCTCCTGTTCTTGTTCACTTCAACAGTCTCGGATGAGTCCTGGAAATATCAATTCGGAATTTTTAAATGAAAAAAAGCCTCATTGTCAATTCATGAAAAAAAATCTCAACCTTTTTTCTATCTTCTTCGATAGTTTCATTATCCTTCTCATTCATTGTTTCATCGTTATCTTCATACTTGAAATTAGGTTCATCATCAATGTAATTCAATGCAGGCACCTGAACAAAACGAATATTATATATAAATACTATTAAAATATAGAAAACTTGGAATTTAGTGTATGATACATCTAAATCTTCACATAAGAACATTCTTATGAATATTCAAAATTTACCGCAGAGTGAGCTTTGACTGAGCTCCCTTTATCTTCT
>LS484717.1:221640-239897 GCA_900490705.1 Pristionchus arcanus | reverse complement strand
CCTGTGCTCCTAATATGCACTAAATCAAACATTTTAACATAAGGCAGTAACGTAATACATGGGGAGTAACGATAAATAGCAATGGTAAATGATGTCCCATCGATACGAACGAAGTACACGACTGAGTAAGGTGAAGCCGTCCGGTAAAATTTCCCACGTTATCTCGATTAGATACCATAGCTATAGCTACCGTATTCAACGAAATGGCAATCACGAAATGATCATTTATCGATTAGACCCTTCCATCTACCGTATACCTCGACTTGAGCATCGTTTCCGTGATCGTCTTCCTCAGTGCCTTCGCCCTCTCCTTGTCCACTCCACTCAGTCCGGGTGGCATGTTCTCTCCACACAGTACGAACAGCTCCAGCATGCTCATCAGATCTAAGGAAAAAAGTAAATCGATAAATAAATAAAAAAAAATCCGGCGATAAATCCAAATTCATCGTCAAAATAAATATACATTTGCAAAAGTAGAGTCAACTGTTCATTAGGCCCATTTTTTTTGTATGATATGCGTGTACATTTCGTGCAAAACATTCAACGAAAAAATTAGCACTTGAATGTGTTACTCAAAAACAAACTTTGGTTTCACTTTGATGTGGTTTGGGCACACAATTTGTGGTCATGTAATTGAACCCGGTGGTTACTCGTTTCCACTGCTGGGCTATAGCCCCGTTTGATCGCTTGAGTGCGGGGCCCCCAAGAAGAAATTTTCAAAAATTTGCGGAGCCCCCTCGTTGTCCGAAATGGTTTTCGCGGAGCCCCCCTGACAGAAAATTTTCAAAAATTGCGGAGCCCCCGGCCAACTAACGGAACTTAGCCCATCAGTGCTCGTTTCACAGTTCCATCAAACTATGCCCTCACCCAAAGGCTTCGTTGGCAATCGGAGCTCGATGAATTCCACGTTTGCGTCCATATCTTCGGCCTGAATTGATCGTTTTTTATAAACTTAACTATTTACAAGAATAATGGCACTGGATCGGATGAAAACTGTTCTGCAATGTGTTCGCAGACATAACCGCTGTCAATTGCCGTCAAACATTCGCATGCGACCTAGTGAAACAGCAACATACCAGTTTGGGAAGCAGGTTCGGGTGCTTGACGACGCTCTGAAGGGCTGCCTGGACTACACTCGTCGTCAGTGGATCCTTCACTGGCGTCGTCGCCTTTAAGTAATAAAATCAAACGTTTATAAAATGGTCACCGAAAAAAAGCTCAGTCCTCGACAGGGATCAAATGCTCAAGTCATAAGAATCGGAAATGTGGTATGCTTTTCCAAATTTTGAAATTTTTGGAAAAGTTGGATTTGAGGTGGAATGATATCGGGTAATCTTCTCTGTTTTTGGGGGCCGTGATATGCTTTTCTGTAATTTTTGTCCAAATTGGTCTCAAAATGTGGTATGCAAAGGTTCTTTTGAGAGCGTCATTTGATCCCTGGTCTTCGATGACAACGTACCGAGAGGATGGGCGTCTCCCCCTTGCCCGGCCGACGGTTCTCGTCGTCGAATCGCTCTTGGCGCGAATCAAAACTGCTACTGTGGCGAGCGCCTGTGCGACGCTTCGGATCGGCTGCAAGAGCACAGATTTTTTTCCCTAATCGTCACTGCATTCTAGTGTTTCGCCCATCTCTCGCCCGACTGATCGATGATAGAACACGTAAATACGAGACGATAACCCGTATTCTTTCGGTTTCAGTTTCTCACTTTCAGGGAGCGGACCGAGCAGATTGAAATCGTCCATGATTGGCTTCAACTGTTTGATGTCCTCGCGCACCTGATGCCACTTGCCCGTCGCTGAAATGGAACCGGAGATTAGGCTTGTCACACAGTGATGTAAAGTTGCACAAAATCGGGGGTTCGAACAGAAATCTGTCGAAAATCGCGGATCCTGCTACCGAAATCAGGGGTTATAGTCTTAAAACAGGAGGTCAAAATCGGGCGTATGGTCCGATATCCGACCTCGTGCTCACCCCTGCTTGTCAAAGTCAAAACACATTCCATTGGGGATTTTAAAAAAAGGGATAACAAAGATGCACCATCGGGAGATGAATGCAAGAGCAATTCGATAGATGATTTCAATAGTTCTAGCCAGAAGTCAAATACCACCGGGAAACCGCCTATGCATGCCACATTTTTGTGCCAATTTGAACAAAAATTAGAGAAAAGCATGCCACCATTTCACGTAATCAGGGTAGATTTCCCAAAACCTAGCCTCCTTACGCCCAAAATTCTGAAAAATTTGGAAAAGCACACCACATTTTGAGTTTCATGACCTGTGTATTTGACCTCTGGTTCTAGCCCGTTTCCTGTGTGAATGATCTCACCCGCAAACTCCTTGACGGTGTATCCCAAGACGGTGTACACGAAGGCGTCATTTCGGAAGTTCGGCTCGATCACGTCCTCGTGAAGGTTGATCAGCGCTGAATTTAAATAATATCAAATTAATAATTTAAAATGTCCATTGGTTTATGTATAAAAACTGCCGTATTGGAGACTTTTCTCCGTAATATAAGAGAGTAATTGCACGAAAAAATTAGGGCGCAACAGTGCTTCAACTCCTCCTTACTCTGGTCGTTGATGACGAGTACGAGGGGCATGTGGAAGCCCTCGTGGTGCTTTCGCTGCAGCGTGCTGATCGCCTCGCGAATGTCACCGATCAGCTGCAAATTTGTCACTTATTTACAGTCGTATGATGCAATCAGCTTGTAAAATATAAGACTATATATCTAAGACTTTTCTTCAAGGGAACGATTGGCTGTATCCATATCGTCATATCGACTTATATAACAAGTGTACCCACATATTCAACATTATCATCCTCGATGATAGGCCTTCGGAAGGGTCTCTCACTGAGGAGCACGCCCTCTTCGAGACAGATGCTCGTTACGGCGTTAGTGAAGCGGCTGCAATAAAATTGACATTAAAAACTTGTTGAGCTTTGGAGGGTTTGAGCAGATTCTTGCATTACATTGTACAGTTTCTATTGCTCGTGAACTAGTATTGCGAATGCAAAATCTCAGCAAATAAGCTCCGCTTTTCACAGAGTACAGCCAATTGTGGCCTGTGCGAAGCATAAAACAGACTTACTTGACGAATTCGCGTTCGTTGTGGAGCGCCTTGTTGCCGAACACGGCGACGAACCACTCACGCGGCTGCGAGGGCGGCACCCAGTGGTCGCCATCGCGACTCATCCTTGCGTTCGGCCAGCGATCTTCGTCCGGCCAAGCCTTTTCCTCGTTACTGCAGTCGAATTGGGCTGCAACAGGCGTTAAATTGGTCAGGTCGAACACGAAGCAAGTGAACGGAGTGGTAATGTCGCGTAAGCACTCGTCAACACCCACGTCAAACAACGACAAACAAAGGAAATTTGAATGAAAAATTAATTATCATTCGGAAAATCGGCTACAGTACTTCGACTTCACATTTGGCGGATCGGAAACTGGTTTTTTCAATTATTTTTTAAAAGAAAATTATTTACAGTATGCCGTTCTAGAAAAAAAAAACGTAGAGTGCTGACATTTCCCATCGAAACCATTCGCAGAGTGCCGATAACTTATTTTCACCATTCTCTCTTCCCCCAATCGATGGTAGGAGAAACAGATATTTAAGAGCCTAGACGCCCAGATCTCTCGGTTCAAAAATTACTTAAAACAAAACGTCCAACAATGAAATATTCAAATCAATTATATTCAGCATGGAAAAATAAACTGTATCTCATTTTCAAAAAAAACTCGAGCCAGATATTTATTCTTTTCTTCAAAAAAAAGAGACCGATATAATCAACTGTCTATCAATCACTTCCATCTCTTCATTGGACGTGTGATTTTATGAGAGAACTCGTCCGATTGTTAGTGATTATATTCGCACTGATTGACGAGATAGCAATTGAAACGAAAAGAATTACTCTCTAAATGATGAGAGAGCATCTCAATTTGAGAGATTCAGTCAATTCCTGATTCGATCGCATGGTCATTTGAGCTGGGGAAGATCCCAACACGTCACCAACACTTTTAATTAGTCCGAGGCGTCAGATTTTCACGCCTTCTTATCTCTTTCTGATAGTGAAGAAGGATGGAGGTCCCTGAGAAAGTGACGGATCGATAGATTGGGAAATACCTTTCCGATTGTCGATTTATTTATTCGAGTAAGTCAACCCAAATATATTTTTGTCGAGATCATAGTGTCATCGTAACATGGGAAATCCGACAACCAATATGAGAAGATTCACGATCGCTATTATACAACTATCTATCTACCATCGACAGACTTATCGAGCTGCTCTCCATTTTCTTCATCATTTTCTCGCCTTTCCTCCCTTCATCCTTCTCCTTTTTATGATCTTAGCAAACAGTCCGAATAATTATTTCACACTTCTCCTCTTCTGGCGCATTGATAAGCCACTTTAACGTCCTGCTCGAGTTTTCTCCTCGCTCGCTTCTATCATCATTCTCACATGCACTTCTCGTGGGCAATGCCATTGTCATTATGCCATTTGAATTCCAGTATATTTTCCCAAGTACTCACTATGTGCCCATTTTTAATGTTTTGCGCTTCCATCTGTTGTTGTAAACTTTCGAAGAACTGCAATAGAAAATTCTTACTTCGGTAGCTGACGAGGAGTGAAGAGTGAAGTGTCCGAAGAAAAGACAGGACTTCCAGACTGAATTTACCTTGAAAAGATATCGTGTGGCTTGAATAATTTACTTATTTTCACCTTTTTTCTTTTCATCCAGCCTTTGTGACATTGGAAATGCCTTCAGCGGCACAAATGAAAAGTGAAAAGCCCTCACAAGCCCAGTATCCACGCCCTATCATCTCTAACCATCAAAGAATGCACCTATAGACGGTGCCGCGCGCTTTATCGACGCCACACAACCATCTCCAGTTCGTAGCTCCATCTCGCAAATGTCTATGGTGTGATTTTCGTTATGATTGGTTCCCTTGGTCACCAATAGAGGTCAATATCATAGAATTCTCCTGAGCCATGGCAAGTGAAAACCGGCCATTCTTCATGTTATGTCTGCAGGTTGTGTGGCGAGAGTATAATATGCAGATCCAGTAGAAGAGTATTTATTGTAGAAATTGCAGCATAGAATAGATACAGAAGAATAAGTGCAGCAACAACTAGCCGCAACGAGAGAGAGACGACTAACTCAATTGATTGGCGAAAAGTAGGCCAACGGAAATATACGACAATTGGGTTACGGTAGGAATCAGGGATTTCCGTATGAGAGTCACTCTGTACGAATTACACTATGAGTACAGTAGTAGTGTCAGCAGGTCACATTATTAACTTGTGCGAATAATAATTACTATTTCTGTATATCATTACATGACTATACAACACTTCAGATCAATTTTCTTCGCTCCAAAAGTGGAAAACTCGAGTGTACCTAACAGCTGACCCTACCTAGCGTTGTCTTATCACTGAAAAATCGCTTGATGTGGATACACCTTTACGTTTACCTTTTACCTTACCTATAACCCATTGACGTCCCCTGATCAATAAGTCATTTCATCCTTTGCCCCCTTTCACGCCTCTTTCTGGCTGTAAACCCGTCATCCTCTCCATTATCATCCCTGCTCATTATCATTTTCCACTTCTCTCCTCCTTATTGAAGCCGTTAAAAGTGATCTGGGCGTGAATCATCACCAAAACTCACGGAATCACCGAGCGAGATAGTGCGTGGAAGGTGGACATTCTTGATGCCGAGTCATCTGCACTCTCTTTATTGGTCTGATTATCAAGCACTATTCCTTAGCTGATTTCCTGCTGCCATTGAGCTTTCTATTTTCCTCAACACATTTTTTAGCGCGGAGATTCAGGAATATTCTGTCTGTTCATTCGAAGTGGTGAACGAAAACGCTGAATGAGAGAGAAATTCCTCACCCTTACAGCCCTAATTACGTGGCATATTTCGCTCTGATTAGAAAGAAGGAAGCCTCATCACTTCCTCTGCATCATTAATTTTCTGCCCCCTACATTCATTTGCTTCGATTCTTCGCGTTTTGTGCTGATGGTTCACTGATTGCTTCTCAATTCCATTTGGGGATGTCGCGGTGAAGAATTCGTCGCTTTTTTCCTCGTACTCTGTCACTGGTCAAAGTGAACAAAGAGTACGAAGTATGAAGAGTCCGGTTTTTCATCCTGAAAACCATGAGTTTATTCAATTCGAACCATCTCGAGCTTATGTATCATAATGGCAAATTTTTAACCTTTTCCAGCATGAGACGACCTCTATTTCTGCTTCTCCTTTTGTTAGTTGCCCTCGTTTCTTGTTACGAATACGAGAGCTACGTCAAACACGCTGAAGATAGTGCAGAAGTCAGTTCAAAAGTGAGTTTTATTACTAATTTCTGACTTTTCTTTCAAGATTTCTTCTCCACATTATCTTATTGGGAAGATCTGGATAATTGTTTTTGAAAATTCCACTCAAATAATTGCATTTTCAGCATGACACGCACTCCGAAGATTATTCGGATGCTGATTTCTTCCTCGAGATGTTGTTAGATGTGAGTACTTTTCTATTCTGTGAGCACCTAGATTTCGAAATAGGGCGCATACGGAATTCCCATACTTTGAAGATTCGATTTCGATCGCTAACTGACCCGAAAATACGTTCACTTCGTAATCGTTCAATCGCGTGCTACCGTATCCCTGCAGGACGACGAATCGCATCACTCGGTCGCCGAAGCGCACACCCCTCACGGCGTGCAACTCGCCTCGTGGAAATTCGACTACGTCAAGGAACCGCTCATTCTTACTCTATTCATCGTGTTGATTGGACTCTTCAAATTGGGTGAGCCGGAATTTCGTGATTCACCATCCTATTTCCTTAAAAATATCTTTTCCCGCCTTATGCAACCATACAAGAGGACGTAGACTGGTCTAAAATGCTTAATCTTTAGATTGCTTTCATCTCCTAGAAAGTTGATCAATTCATTCAGTGTACCACCACACCGGCTGGTTGCAGAGATTCGTGCCCGAATCGTGCTGTCTCATCATCATGGGCGTGCTCATTGGCACATTCTTTATGTTTGTTGCTGTTTTGATGTTATGATGTTGTTGTTTTGATTTTATTCTTTCATTTCAGTGGAAACGTCGCTGCCGTCAAATTTCTCGAGTTCAATTCGAAAACGTTTTTCTTCTTCCTTCTGCCACCGTGAGATACTTCTTTCTCTTTTGTTTTTTTCAGTGCAATTGGAGGAGCATTTTGGAAAATGCGTAAAATTTCTTCAGAATCATCCTGGAGGCCGCATATTCCCTGAAGGAGCGAGCATTCATCGACAATTTCGGCACCATTCTGCTCTATGCTGTTGTAGTAAGCCTCCTTTTTTATCCTGGAAACGTTGATTGATGGGTTTCAAATGAGATTGTTTGAATATTTGGAGACACTGAAATTCTGGCGATTAGGTCTGAAAGATGGAAACATTGCAGGGCACAATCCTGAACATTGCAATGATCGGCGGAGGACTGATCGCTGCTTCGTCCTTTGGATGGATGGGAACCTTCGAGGTAGGGCATTCGGTGATCAAATACCACTTCCGAAAGGACCTATGCATGCCACATTTTTAGGCCAATTTTAACAAAAATTAGAGAAAACATGCCACCATTCCACGAAATCAGGGTAGAATAGGCGAAACATATCCTCCTCACGCCTAAAAATTTGAAAATTCGGAAAAGCACACCCCATTTTGATTTTTATGACCTGTGTATTTGACCCCTGAGGGCATTTCTTGCTGATTATTCGATAGCGATTCGTCCATAAACGGAATTTTTACGTAGATTTCCTATTTTTTTTCAGATAAACTCACTCGACTGTCTGCTCTTCGCTGCGCTGATCGCCGCTGTCGATCCCGTTGCGGTGAGTCAAAACAATAACAACAACAACAACAACAAAACAATAACATCAAAACAACAACAACCTCAGGTGCTGGCGATCTTCCAAGAGGTCGGAGTGAACAAGATGCTCTATTTTATGGTGTTCGGCGAGTCACTGCTCAATGGTAATTATTTTTAAATATTAAAATGTTATATTATTTAATTTATTAAAATAATTCAGACGCCGTCACCGTCGTGTGCTACACACTTGTGAACGAGTTCAGAGAGCTGCCCGCAATCTCCTTTATGGATGTGAGTCAACTATGAGCTGAATCACTTTGCTAAAAGTCGCTCATCACTGGAGATTGATGATAATTGATTATATTTTTCTGAGTGAGATTTGTTTCTCCTACTAGGCGGACCAGCCTAGTTCGATCCTCAGAAACAAAAATGGAATAAATGCAGTGTCTCTAATCAACTTCAATGAAATCCAAATTTTGAACGAAACCAATGGAACCCATAAAATCAGTTCTAAATTGAAAATATATTCACTTCAGGTCGTATTCGGTTTCTTCTCCTTCATCTGTGTCTCCCTCGGGGGCACTCTCATCGGGAGCGCATTCGGATTCCTCTCCGCTGTGATCACACGATACACCACGCACGTCCGAGGTTTGGTAAACGTCGCTTGTCACAATCATGATTGGGAATTCAAGAGTATTATATTTCCGTTTTTTTATCTCTAGTCACATGGTATCATACATGGTAGGACATGTGTGTTAAATTAACAGAAGAGATAGACCGCTCCGATTGATTAAAAATGAATTAATTTCAGTGGTTGAACCCGTGATGATGTTCGGAATGGCCTATCTCGCGTATATGTGTTCAGAACTCTTCCACTGGAGTGGAATCATTGGGTACGTTACAGCAAAAGTGCACTATCCTATTTCAAATGGTTAGGGAAAGGCTACAAGCGCACTCTAGGCGTAACATCGAGGATTGTAGCTCTACTCTAGGCGCTCGTTCAAACTGACAAACTTGAAAGAGTGTAGAGCGCAAAAGGTAAGAGATTCAGACGGCCAAATCATCAAGAGGGAATCCCGAGCGTGTATTTTACGAGCGCCACAAGTTTGGAATGCCAGACATTTCTGCCGCGTCAACGGCCTTATCACTTCTGTAGTTCGAATCAATCCCGTTATCACTGTCGAATTTCGCCGACAGCTTAGATGATGCGCAGTTCAATGATGACCATCGAGAGAGATGGGGATTCGAGTAAATAACATCGAAGTATTCGGTTTTCGTTGCAGGCTATTACTTCGAATATAGCAATTAGCAGGAAAATTTCAAAGAAATTGGAAGGATGCAAGAGCATCGCTGAAAAGGATACGAAATGAATGAAAAATAATCAAATCAATGATTCGTTACAGTATCCTCGTGTGTGGTCTGGTGCAGGCCCACTACGCATGCGGTAACATCTCTTCCAAGTCGTTCATCAGTGTCACTTATTGTGCAAAAGTACTCAGGTGAGTTTCTCTATTTTACTCTTGGGAAAATCATACATTATCGGCATATTTTTTATCAAAAAGTGACGGATAAAAAACTAACAATTTTGCAGTTCCGTCTCCGAATCGCTCATCTTTATCATCCTTGGAGTGATGCTGGTCAATGAAAACGCCTGGTGAGATTAATTGAAGAGACTTTTTCGTTTTTTTTTCTCTTTTTCCCCTTTTGAATCCTCAATCTCTCTGAATTTATCTATTTTCGTAGTCTCCCCATTTTTCACATTGGTTTCTCTGACCGGCGTGTGATAGGGCAACATGACGATTCGACAACCGTTCTCCTACTTTCAATACCCTACTTATTGCAGGTTCTGGGATGATTGGCATCCTGCCTTCACCGTGTGGGCACTCATCCTTTGTCTGATTGTCAGAACACTCGGTAAGGCGAATAGAAAATGAAACACTTTCGAAAAAATGAAAAACAAAAACAATCGCGTTCCTGTCGAAAAATTCAAACAATTTATCAATAAGAAGTAATCGCTAATCAGCCGGTCATGCGGAACAGGCAATCGTTCAACTGGTCCAACACCTCTTTTTTTTCTTTTCAGTTACCTTCGCCCTTACCTACCTCGCCAATCGATCGACTGGCGGAGTGCGATACATTGCGATCAAGGAACAGCTCATCATGGTATGTCGAAGTGTTGACGAACCATAATGCTGCACCTGTTATGCCGACTCCAATATTGCCTTCCCTGATTTTTGGGCTCAACAGACGGCAGAAAATGCTAAATGATGAGGTTTAATCGTTTCCTTTTTCAGGCTTACGGTGGTCTTCGCGGGGCCGTTTCCTTCTCGCTCGCCTTCATGATTTCGGACAGGTTTTTTAAAAATATCATTCATTTAAAAATAATAATTAATTTCAGCGTATCCTCCAAAAACACGCTACTCGCTGCAACGTATCTCGTCATTCTCTTCACTGTATTTGTGCAGGTTTGCTTCTATCTATTTCTCATTTTTTTCAAAAACGATTTGGCGCATTGGAATACTTCCCAATCATTTTCTTCAAATACAAAAAAACAGTTAATTCAAAAACAATAACCGCCAGTAATTTCATATTAGAGTAATGTAGACCGTCTAACAGCCGGCCTTACAGGTGAGTTCCACCTTGCTTTGTCGTGAGATACGACTGTAAAATCGCTAAACCTGGGTACAACTTTATTCCCTATTCAGGGTTGCACCATCAAGCCCCTCGTTCGATATCTCAACATCAAACTGGCCAGGAAAGACGAGAAAATGCGATTATTCGTTGAGTTCAATGCGGGAATGATCTCGCATCTGTCGCAAGGTAAGCAGAGCGTTATGAAAGGACTTATTTACTGGCTGTTTGGAATCCCAATCTTTCGCAAGGTCATCATGATCGCATGAAGAGGAAAAGTAGTAGAATGATTGGAGATGGTTGCCCGGTCAGAGACTATTTTATTGGAAGCGCTACAAACGCTAATCATGTCACGAAATACAAGATCTATTGAAAATTCTCAGTTGCTCATGAAGCCTTATTTTCAACGAAACTTTATATTTTTCAGGAATCGAGGACCTCTGTGGGTACAAGGACAAATCCATGATGGTTTGTTTCTTCTTGTGTACACATCGATAATCTTGCGGTCCTCATTTTGAGACACGTATCTAAAGTTTTTTTCAGAATCAATGCTCCCGCTTCTCTCGTTCGTTCCTGCGCCCAGTGCTCGAGAAAGACTACAAGAGGGTAATCTATAGGGTTGATCGTTCGGAACGGCCCGAATGAGAGTGATCAAAATTGCCTCGTTCCGGAATTGATTCAATTAGCGCTCGGAATGAGTTCGGACAATGAACTAATTGGATTTCTCATTCCGGAACGGCCATTGTTCGACACTCGGCCGTTCCGAAGTGAGGGGATAATTGGATCATAAGTTCGGAATTCCGTCATTCCGTTCCGAACGGTCAACCCTAGTAATCTAATAATTCCCCCTCAAAATATTATTTAGTTAAAATTCAAAATTCAGTATGTAATTGGCCCAAAATATTCACAATTTCAAGGAACGCAGCTCTCCCGAGGAGAAACTGCTCGAGATGGACCGAGCTGTTACTATGAGGTACTGTCAGGCTTACCTAAGGCTACCGCTTACCTAAGGCTTACCTAAGGCCGGTAAGGCTTACCGTACTCCAATAAACTAATCAATAATACCTATGACCTACCGTATCCATTCAGTGAGAATCTGCGCAAGAACTCATCCGTCAAGAGTTTCAAACAGCAGCAAATAATCGAGCAAATGGCTGAAGAGTTAGTTTGCGATACTTTTTTAAATAAAAAAAAATTTCCTTCCCCTAATGTGTTGACTGAGCTATCCTTTAATCATCTAGGAAAAAGTGGAACATCTATTCGTCACTTTAACAGAACAGTAATCCTCACTAATCTCATCTTCCACCTTCATATTAGACACAGCAATACCGAATGACGATTTTGACGGTTTCTTGATAAATACCATCATTGCCATTTTGCACTTGCAAATCGTTTTTAGGAACTTTCAGACTTCCGCTATAGAAACTGCTTGGAATTCAGACCAAGAGAAACTATCGCTCGAGGGACATTTAACAATTAATATGATTTTTCTCACGAAGTGCAATCGTAGAACCTCTCGCACGCCGAACTTGTCGGCTCTTCATTCTTTCATTTCTCATTCTTCTCCATTCCAGGGGCCAAATCTCGCGTAGTCTCATTGAGGACGAAGAGCGGTACATCAACAAGCCTTTTTCTTCCCAGGAGGATGTTCGTTCCGTTTCCCCTTTTCGTTCATATTTTCAACGCAATAAAATGTCGAAAAAGCGACGAATCTACCAAGGATTTCACAGTTTCTGATGAAATTCTTCAGCTCGAAGCTCTCACGGACGAGATCACCAAGGACTCGGAGCACATCCGCATGCTCATTCGCAATCCGCTCACTGAGGTTCCATTATTTTTCGATTATTTCGATTTATTTTATTTATTTTTTTTCGATTATTTTATTTTTTTCGGAGTACGATAGGGTTATGGTATCCTGACTTTAGCCATTGTGCCACTTCATCATACACCCTTTACGTATCTATCTAGCTGCGAAATTGGTAATTACGCATTCTCGATATAATTGCCCACACCCCACATGACATCACCAGCAACTATTAGTGGACACCAAAGTTCTACGAGATACTTCCGTGGTGGAACCAAATGTTGTTAGTTAGGCAGTCAGCAATATTTCTCAAGGAGTCAAATTTGTATGACACCTTTCGAAAATATCCTGGCACAATGTCCTACCCAGAATTTGTACAGCGTGTCCAGTGCACTACTGAATCGATAGACGGTCCGAGCCCCAATCAATCGATAAACCGCTCAGAATTACCGTAATCGGAACCTCGTGGAGGAGGAGGAAAAGGAGCGAAGAGAGGCGGCGAGAATCGATCAGATGAAGAGATTGACGGAGAGGGCGGAACATATTGGAGGAACTCAGTGAGAAATTCAATTAGTAATCTGATGGGAAGATGCGTTTCTTCTTTCCAAAAGTACTGAAGAGTAGGAATGCATCTGCATTTTCTAGTCCAGTAATGAAATATAGTATAACCTGACAATGAGATTAGCAACTGTCGCACGTAGCTGAGTGCCGCACTATTCGTGTCTTACTAAACGCATAGACAAAACACCTATTCGTGCTGCAAGGAACTTCGTCTTATCGAGAATGAATCATGCAAGAGCCTTGGCTATACTGCTCTTGTGAAATCGGGAATGGGAGAAAAATACTGATTATCATCGAGTGATCGGTTACCAGTACAAGTATAGATTGTTCGAAAAAGTCTGCAGAATGGAGAATATCAGACACTATATTTCAGTCCACGAAAACGCTTCGGTAATCGTCATAAGGGCGGTAAACAGAGCGTCACCAAGAGTCTTATCCTGTCCTCGATGGGATCAATGTACGTCCAAGCCATCGCCGAGGTTTGTTATTGTTGCTGTTGTTCTTATTGTTATTGTTGTTATTAATGTTTTTACGCCTCCTTCGCAGGTGCCGGAAGAGGAGGCCGCGGCTGAGGAGCGGATATCGAATCCGTTGGTTGGCAATACAGTGAGTCATTAGGCATAATTTAACACGGTTTAAGAATGACGTCGGGTTCAGAAAGAGAAACTAAATATACTTACTGAGACCACGCGAGGCAGCTGATAAAAGTACTGTAGACGTCAGAGTTACTGATAATTTCAATCAGCAACCAGGATACAGCAGAGTACAGGGTGTAGGAGAATGAATAATCTGGTTTGTAATCGAGAGAGAATGTGAAAAGGTGAAACTGAATTAAAGCGGGCATAGGTAACTCCGAATAACCGTACCTATTACAGGAGCAGTCGACAGTATAAGACGCCCTACTCTACTACCATTAATCCTCTTCGTCATGTTTTGCATCCATCATTGCCCTAGCAATAACCAACTTCCGGATCCCATAACCCGCCTACCCTATTCCTCATCCGATACCTATTCGACGTCAGAATGCACCCTTTCTGGCCTACTTCATTCGTATTTGTGCCACCACACACCTCTCAATACTAGCCATTTTCCGGTTCTACTTTACCATCAGTGATTCGAGTTCACGCCTCATAGTTCACACCCCTCTGGAACGCCTCGTTCCGTGTTCAGACTGTAGTCTCTCACTCATTCATTTTCTATTTTGCCCCGTTCTGGTCTCCCGATTTTCCCCACTCCCGATTTTCCCGATTAGATCGCCACTTCTCTTCTAATCCGATCATCACGCGACAGTTCTTAGGTCTTCAAAATCGCTTCGTCTCTCAATATCTCCTGCTCTCTCGCCGGTCAGACAGAGCGAGAGATCAGGCGAAATGGAGAGAGCGAGATGATATTTGTCCCCCCGGCCCATTCGCCCCTCCCGAGTGTCCTTAGAGTCTATATGCCTACCTCTCCTCACTTTAACACACTGCTCCTGCTGCCGACTCGTGTAGTTCAAGTCCGTTTTTCATTAGTTATCCTTTCATTCTCGGTTTATTTTTGCCAAAGTACCGGACAAACAGTACATTTGCAAAAAGGTTATTGTGATATACACACTCCCCCGTCGTAGTTGTACCGCCCACTTTAGCCCGTTGCCATTTATTTAGGACCCATCGCTCTACTCTCATTTCCATCAGCCACTCATAATAGCATCTCTCTCCCTTCCTCTCCCACTTTCCCGAATGTTGCGCTTCTACTTTTCCCATTACAATCAACTCTTACGTCGTCACCCGCTCATCTCATTATTATTTTGTTTCACGCTCAAATTTCCGCTTATTTTTCCGTCTGTCGATAAACCGCTTTTGCTCCCGAAGTCCATGCTGGTTTTGTCGTTATCTTTGATTGAATTATTGCTTGACCGTTCAACAATTATGTCCATGCGTCGTGTTTACCGTTGTCTACGCACGTCTACACTAAGTGAAAGCGAAAAGACGAAGCCAGAAATAGCTGGATCGTTCATCCGAATTATCAGATTCTAATTTCAGATGCGAACTGGGCCCTCACAGATCGCCCCGTGGATTCTCTTGCTTGCGTTGATACTCGAGTAAGCATCACCTTTTCTAGATTCCAAAACTTGCTTCGACTAGTCTGTGTGCTTCTAACTATTCGGCATCGAAGAAAACAACGAAAGGATTTTTTTAAAAAACGTTTGAATCCATTTGATAATTGCAGTCTAAGCTCGGCCTCCTCTCTGTCAGCCGACGTCATGGAATCATCACTGAATTATCATGACAATGACGCCGTCGCACACTACATTTTCAAGTTAGCATGTTATTTCAAGTTTACTATTATCAATCTTTCGGCGGAGAAACTCTACATGAATTACTCACTTTTTGAATTTATTTTTAGTCATTTTATTACTTATAAATTAATTAAAATAATTAAATTCAGACGTCGATTGGGCGTGCGTCTACCGAACATCCTGCGAGGCGACCATCGAGTGACGAAGCGGAGATTGGGTGAGTACGGTAGGATACTGTAGGCATCGGGTTACGGTATGATTATCGATACTCACATACCATAGGCCCATAATGTATGGTTATAGTTTATAGTCCCCCTGAAATTGTGGCTAATGTGACGAGAAAGTAGCATCTAGAATTCTGAGAGGGGAGATTCCGAGAAAAAGTACAGTCAACTCACTGAAGTCCCGTGATTCGAACCAATTCTGTTGAAAGTGACGAGTCGAGTTGGTGATTCGTAATAGGGGCAGCCGACTCTTCAATTAACACATTTTATCGATGGTTTAATAGTGGGACATGTGAGAAATGAAGAGGCGTACACTCTCTAACAACGGAATGAATTTAAAGTGTTGATTGTTGACTCGCGTGAAGAGCTTTTCATTTGTTTTTATCTTGAGAAGCTATTCGGGCATATAATTAGGCGGAGTAGTCAGAAATAAGTGCTCGTTATTATGTTTTATCGATCGAAGAATGGCACAAAAACCGTTTTTGATTGGGAATTATGATCAGTGATTGCTGGTGCAATACCATTCAAACTCTACGTAGCTGTAAAAAAGCCACCCATTTTCTGGAAAATTTGTGGGCGGTATTAGGAGAAGAAAAATATGTAATATTTTCAAATTCAGGCGTTCGATTGCCGAACATTCTCTTCCAACGGGACGACATCTCCAAGAAGAACGACGAGAGCTTCTGATCTTTGATCTTTGATCTTCGAATTGTGATCTTTGATCTCTCACCCTCATTATCCTTTCCATTCACCCCGTAGTGACCGGTGCTGCTATGTTGTTACTCCTCATCATACGTAATCCGCCACATAAACAGTACGATTTGTTTTCCGATTGCGATTCCTGCGGATTTACCGAAAATAGGTAAGACTTTATCAAGAAAGAAGAGATCTAAAATTATTTCCTACACGACAACACGTGATAAAATTGTATTTAATTATCTAAAAATTCACAGAAGCGCATACTTTTATCACTTTATCACTAGAATCGTATAGAATATGCCCTGCAGATAATCAAGTACTATATTATCTTTTCTTCATATTTTATTGGGCACTAATTCATATTTCGTCCTTGCAAATTCGCCATCGCCGATCAGCACTCGTGAAGTGAGAAAAACGAGTGTGCAGAAGGCGGCCGAACCTGAATTTATTGTGAGGATGAGAGTGATGAAGATTATTCCTTGTTCTTGAGAACCGAATTCTTCTTTCTGACAGCCCTTGCATTCGGCATAATTTTTAGAAGTAACAATATAGGTATCGTATTCCAGATGTACCATTATCGATTACCTGCTAGGAGCAGCCATAGGATTCGATAGTAGAAGGAAGTGACAAGCAGGAATGCTGGAACAAAAAGTTGAAAAATATTTCTAAAATATGGCCTCTGACTAGCAATGACCTAGCGGAAAGCGTACAAATTGTACGCTTTCACCGATCAGATCCTTGACCAAGCAGTCCAAATACCGAAATTAGAGCAATGAACAGGATCTGCTCTCTACTGGTTATTTTATTTAACTGATCAGAGAGACACTCGCCCATCGGAACAGCGATAACCACTCCCATTGACATGCAGAGGAACTTGAATGCGATCATTGCCGATGCCCTTCGTCCTCTTCGAAGGGAAGCGTAGAGCAGACCGACGAAGATCATCGACAACTCCTGAATTGGACCAGTAACTTTATTGGTTTCAGACATCCCAATCGAACAAATTCGTGGCTTCTTCTATCGTACAAAAGTTCTCCTTCGACCTAATGCCATTAAAGAAGGTGTCCCACGAATATCTGGCTAACTGAGTTCTCGATGTGAGCTTGTGGGTCGTGGCTACCCGATAACACATTCGAAACTCCCATGTTTTCATTTTTCGTTTGAACTGAGATACGAGCAGTTGGCTACGTTCCAAGTGACCCTGAAACGCAGGCAACGAGCTAGAGAGCGTGCGAAATGAGGAGAGCGCTAGCAAGTGAAGAGAAGATAGGTCATCGACAGCGAGTCAGTTGTCGATCAACCCTACCGTAATCACTACCGTATCCCCTTATCACCCACCATCACAGCCAGTGCATAACTCCACGCAGCCGCAGGTCGAGTGTGCTCGGGCACAGCGTGAAAGGCTGTTATGATGGAGAGACCGACGAGAAGAGGAGGGCAGAGGAGGGACTCGACCTGGAACGGTTCTGGTTCAGATCCGAAAGATCAAAGATCACTGACTCCTCTGACCATTCCTCGCTCCACCAGCAGCATTTCTCCCACGTAGATGTGGACGATCTGCAATAATTGATAATAAATTTCTAGCCCACCAAATTGACGTCTTGTCTGTGGGACGGTGAAAGCAGAAATCGACAAACAAGTATCGGGGTCTGATTTTTTCAACCATGTAATATAAGATTGGATTCATCGATTACCAGTAACAGTTTCTTTCATCGAGCGGCAAGGCTTTTAGTAAAACCCGCGAATCAGACCAGTTACACCGTATAGAGTTCTCGTTATTGTTACAACTGTCATGATTTACTGTACGTCCTGTGTCATCCTAATACTATTTTTACTTTGTTTTCATCGTTCTCTGGTGCGCGCGCCCAAGTTGGAATCAAGTAGAAAGGCGTTTCCAAGTTGGGATCAAGTACAGTACCTCCTGCTCCCAAGTTGGAATCAAGCAGGCTTTCGTACCCTCCAGCACGCGCCTAGGCTATAAGAGACACTGTCTGAGAGAACTGAGCGATTTCACCCCATAACCGTACAGTGAAAAATAGAATATTCTGAAAAAAATGGCCTAGGATCAACTTTTCACGTAGAACTCGAAAATCGACCTTAAAAAGTCGTATCTCAAAAACTGAATTTCCTATGGTTGACTTCATGATGCGAGGGGTGCCATACAAAGTTTTTTGTGGGGCTTCCTATCATCCAACAAAGTATAAAATCTTTCAGA
>LS484717.1:203869-220585 GCA_900490705.1 Pristionchus arcanus | reverse complement strand
TCTGAAAGATTTTATACTTTGTTGGATGATAGGAAGCCCCACAAAAAACTTTGTATGGCACCCCTCGCATCATGAAGTCAACCATAGGAAATTCAGTTTTTGAGATACGACTTTTTAAGGTCGATTTTCGAGTTCTACGTGAAAAGTTTTTTTTATTTCATTTTTTTCAGAATATTCTATTTTTCACTGTACGGTGGTAGGTGAGCTCTCTCAGATAGTGTCTCATAAGGTCCAATTTTTCTGCCCTCTTCTGACTGCCTTCGGGCACTGTGCGATTGATAATCTACGGTCCCAAGTAGGACTGTCTTTTGAATGTGACCACCCCCACATGGTCGTACCGTGTGGGGCCATTGGTTACTGTATGAGGTAACTGATGCCACTATCAATCAATAATGGGGAGGCCTACCGTCTCCCGCTCTCTCACTCTCTCGCTACCGTAATCCGAAAAAGGTGCTCCCAAGTTGGGATCAAGCAAAATCCCAAGTTGCCCCCAAGCTTGTACGCTACTTGGAGATTTGCTTGATCCCAACTTGGGCGCGCACCAGAGTTATTTCACCGTTATCTCATATATATATTAGTACCTTGTAAGCCACAGCAAGAAACAGTGCTGCAACACCTATTGTCCATGCAAGATCGAAGTCGGGCGATCGCCTCTCATTGTAGGCATGTTCCATTTCGGTTCTGGAGATCAAAGATCAATCTACTCGATATATGATACGCTATGGAATCAATGAAACTGCTAAAGAATGAAGTCAAAGTGCAAAGTTCAGACAAGAGGCAGATCACGGCTCAAAGAATTGGGGTAGAAACTGAAGTAGAGATCAAAGATCAAATCCCTCACCTCGCGCGCAGCCAGTGGTGGTTGATGTCGATCAGCGGGTACGTCCACCACCTAATATATTTTTAATTAAATAAATTATTATCTTTAAAATAATATTCAATATTCTCACCGCCACGGCTTCACCGGTCCCATCGTGTAGTGGATAATTGCTGGATCGAGCAGAGCTCTCCCGCCATTGAGATAGTACCTAGAGATCAAAGATCATAGATATTTAGGCGGAACTGAAATCGCAAGAGCATACTTAGCCAATTTCATCCATTTGTCAGCCTTTTCAATGGTTTTGGACATAATTTCGGAGACAATTTTCTTCACTTGCTCACATTCCGATATCGTAGTTGTAGGCAGCTGAGAGGGGCCGATAGGGGAAGGAGCAGGGCGGATTCTGAGATGGTGGAAGTCAAACATAGTCTCTCATTGGTCTTCGATCAGAGATCAAAGATCAAAGATCATCCTCCCTACCGTATCGTTCTCGATGAACATCGGGCCACGCTTCGTCTGTGGGAAGTACGTGTTGAGGAAGCCCTGGAAGGTGAAAAGTCAGTTTGCGATTGACAGATTGAGTACAGCTACCGTAACCCTACCTGATCTCCGCCATCGTACGACGAGTAGTTGTGCAGACCGGACTTGTCCAGCATATCCGAGTACACCTGGATAGCGTAGACCTTTTCATTTAGTCGACAAATTCCACGACTTCTCCGTTTTGGCGCCGGTTTTCATGTTCATTGGGGACAATTACAATGATCAAGCGACTAAAATATATTATAGAGGATTTGTTTAGGCCCCTTCGAGAAAAGGTTGGGCCAAAACAGAGAAGAGACCGTAAAAGAAACTCAACCGACCTCCATACTCGGTTTGAACACGAAAACACCCGAATTCATCATGTCCGAGTGTCTGAAATGATCGCTAAAAATCGGCAAAAAGCAGCTTCCCATGCCGGGAATCGAACCCGGGCCGCCTGGGTGAAAACCAGAAATCCTAACCACTAGACCACATGGGAGGACGAGAGGGAGCGCGCAAGAGTGGTACTGGAGGAGAGGGACAGCCGGCGAGTGACTCACTCTCGAGCGGTTGCACTTTCACTTGCATTTCGTCATGAATTCGCCTCTTTCGTTACCAGAGAAGTAGCGATAACATGGTTTGATCATAGTATGTGAATCTTTACTCTTGTTAGCACTTTAAAATGCAAAGACATTCGCTTCGAGTGAGTTGGCCTTGTGCCAGCCACTCTCCTCTCTAACTTTCATCTCTCTACTATTGATTAGGGAAGAGTCTCCGCTTTCTTTGATCGGCTATTCTCCATTCTTCCCTCAGATTTCTTATCGTTGCTGACTTGGAGGGAAATGGGCACACAGATAGAAGAACCTCTTGACATTCGTTGCTGATTTTGAAGTTGAAGTTTACGAAATAGCACTTCAAACTGTTCTTTCATAACTGCACTATTATATCGATTGTGAAGAGAATTGAGAGAGGTTCTCCCCTCTCTCCATTGGTTGAATAAAACCGCTCAGATGAGCGAGGCGCAGGCCACCAAAAGTGAGCTTCCAGCGTCCGCGGTCCTCAAGCCCGTAGGCATTTTCCCGCTCGCGCTTCGCTCTTTTCCCAATCACCGCGGTTGCCTGTTCAAAGCAGAGTGAGGGATCATGTGAAATACATACTACAGAAATGATCCTGTGAAGTATGATTTCGAAGTAAGCAACGAAAGGAGAGAACTTGAAGAGGGAGCGTGCGCTATTCGCGACGGGTTAGAGACAACGGCGGAGGGGAGAGAGGGACAGCTGTCCTTTGCGCGTCCCTCCCCCTCGCCTCACTGCTCTGCTCTCGCTCGCCGCCTCACACTCACAACCCCTCTCTAGCCTTCCGTTTTCACATCTCTGGTAGTATAGTGGTTAGTATCCGCGCCTGTCACGTGCGAGACCCGGGTTCAATTCCCGGCCAGAGAGAATCTTTTGCTTTTCTTACCTTATTGCCGCGCAAAAGCTTCCACATTTGAATAGGGCATCAATCGGCCGTAACGGTAGGACGTCCAAGTCAAGATGCACCAGTGAAGAGTAGGCAGTCATCGCCCATAGCCGTATTTTCGTATACTAAACACCGTAATCGTTTTGAACACCCCTTGGTCCCACCTGGAACTTGGTCGCCTTGTGATCCTCGAGGTACGGTGTATCGATTTTCTCCGTGCGTTGCACGTCAATGTTGTGATTACTGTACCAATCGATTAGCCGGAGCAACTATCGTATCCTACCGTAGCTCATTGACAGTCTCATTTGAGATGTCCGCCGTGACAACTATCACATACGGTATGTGCGGGTGCAGTTGTCGGAGGGCATAACCTGAAAATCGATACAGTAATACGGTTACGGTAGTGAACTAACCAAGCACTTTAGCAGGCAGAGTATACGATTCCGAAGTGAGCGTTGAAACAAAGGCAATATTCGGGTTGGCTTGGACCCAACCAGCGAAAATCGATAATACAAGAATACGGTAGTGCATTGAGGAAATCATAGCAGACCCATTAGTCTTGTCGTGGAAGACTACTGACTCAATACATCCCTCTTTTCCCCTTGCCTGCCTTGTATCTATGGAAACCCCGTGGGCCGAAACTCTGCCTTTCTTGTGCGTTGGCTACATGCTGTGATAAAAACGAGGAAATAAACTTTATTTGATATCTTTGTTTCCATACGAATCGAAATGAGTAGTCACTAGACTGAATGGGAAATCTTGGATCAGAAAATAAGGTTCTTGAAAAGAATCAAACGAATCAATAAGATACCTAGATACGATTTTGCAAAAAAAAGACGGAAAATGGAGGTAACAAATGGAAATACGAAAATAATTATAAACGGGATGTTTTCAGAACACAATACATTACGCACAACACTGCATCTAAATGGAGCGAGTAAATTTGAAAAGAGCAAAAGTAAATTATCACATCGAAGTCGTGAAGAATGAATAAAAAGTGAAATCCGGGACGACTTAAAAAGATCACCGAGACTAGCGTTCATTACTGTTTTTTTTGTATTTAAATAATTTTTCACGATTAAACACAACGAAGAAGGAGAGAAATATGATAACATCTCGGAGAAAGCATTGTAACGACAGGCAAGAATATACAGAAAAAAGAAATGATAACTAAACACTAATATATTGGTTGATTGAGTGTGTGTGTGCTTGCGAGAGGATACGATAAGAGATCAAGGACCATTCGGGACGGGGTCGATTCATTAGACAACTACTCGAACAACTACGGTAACATAGGCAATAACAGGATAAAGTATTACGGACGTTGCTTAAAGAATTGATTCGTCTAAAGTTCAAAGATGATAGGATAGCGATACAACGGAAATCAAATTGGAAACACTTTCGTTTCACTCGAGTAACAACAGGGAATGTGACTTCTACTCCGATAACATCCAAAACTGATATATTAAGAAAACGATAACTGCTTTTTCAGCTCTTTCTAAACGGATATTGTGATCGTATCATATGTGAGGCTATTGGGAGAGACTTATTATTAGGGTAAACGATGTTGGCCAGTTGCGTAAAAGACTAGAGGTAGAAGATGGATGACTGAGTATGAATGAGGGGGATTCCCTCGTGGCGAGAAGGGCAAGTGAGACTAAGATGACGTCAATTGATGTATTGACGCCCGCCCCATTTCTGGAAGGTCTTGATTGGGCGACTTCCTCCTCCTCCTCCTCCTCCATTCCAATGCTTCGTACTCGTGTACTGTTGCGAGTTGTGGTTGTTGTTGTACTTGTTGTACCCATTGCTGCCGAACCTGCGAAGGGGCAAATAAAAAAAAATGATTCCATTCACTCGGCACACCACTCAAAGATGAAAACGATGTTATCTTAAATCTGAAAAATTTTCGGATTCACTCACTTGTTTCCTCCGTTGCCGTATCCATTGTTGTTACCGTACGACTTCGAGGTGCTGGCGCCGCCATTCTGCAAAGCCGGCATTTAGTCCGTCCCCCAGAGGCCAAACACTCATGTTATGAAACTTAAATTGCAGTATAAAAGGTCATCCCGTTAATCAAGGCACTTGCGTCCTGCGGGGCATCACGGCTAGGCCAGTGATTGGCGGTGTTATTTTATATATTTTGAAGGCGCATGTGGTTGTTAGGCATCGGATAACTTTTGTTTTTGGGAAATGGCGGCATGCTTTTACTTTAATTTTCTCTTTTTTTTTACTTTTCTCACCTGGAACTGCTTGGCATACGCTCCTCCTCCCATCGGAATGGCCGGTCGCTGGACGCCATTCGCATGCCCATTGGTGTTCTGACCCGAGGCACCGCCCATCATCGGACGGCCGTTGCCGTTCATCTTGATGCCGTTCCCGTTGCTGTTGTTGTTGTTGCTTGACTGGACGAGCTTCGACGTGGACGGCATCGACGAGGATATGGCACCGTTCAGTTGGCCTGAGATGAGATTAATTAGCATAACGTTTTTGTTTCATCAAATCAACAAATGCAGCAGCAGTAAATGTGTCAGAAGGCCTTCGCTGGCATCTCACTATTCGCAAAAGAACAAACGCTGCAGCAATAAGGGTATTTAGCTAAAGGTCATTCCCCTTTCAGATTCAGCAAAACAGCAATAAATATATGTCGCAGTGACAGTACAGCAGCTGCGCCATCGAGGGACGCGACTGCATACAAATCAAAGCGGTTTCCATTTGGCACTCCTCCTTCCCGACGGCAGATTGGCTCAGAACCGTCAGGTACACAGGACTGCAAGAGACACGCGCGCGGCGGGGGTCGAACCAACGGCGAGCGGGCGCCACTCCCAGCACACAACCACTGGACCACGCGAAACAGTTGCTCGTGTGGGGAGAGGGAGCACTAGGAGCGCGCGCGTCCGCGATCAGTGTCACAACGCAAACTGCTTCACCAAATCACCAAATCACCTTGTCACTAATGAGCTAATCAATAACTCCTCACCATTCTTCATCTTGGGCTGGAGATCCTTCCGCGAGTAGAACAGGAGGTACGGGTTCTGCGAGTAGGTCTGTATGCGTGACACCTGAACCAATCATTTTAACATTTTAAGGAACTTAAAAAAATCGATAATCAATAAATCAATAAATCAATAATCACCTCCTCATCGTCGAACTTGAACCAGCTCGCGCTGTCCGTCGAGCGGCAGTACGCAATGTAATGGCCGTGGTCGACCTGTTTAAACATTTCATCATCACTTTTTCGATTTTAAACACATCGCAGAATCGCATTTTAATCAATTCATCGTCACTATCAGCACTTTTTCAATGCTTAAACGTCGTTGAATCGAATTTTAATCATTTCATCACTTTTTCAATGCTCTAACATCGCCGAATCGCATTTTAATCATCTCATCATCACTATCACTATCAGCACTGTTTCAATGCTAACAACATCTCAGAATCGAATTTTAGTAATTTCATCACCATTATCATCACTTTTTCAATGCTAAAACATCGCTGAATCGCCATATTAACGATCAAAAACTCTGAAAAATGATCTTACTGTTGATCCGAGATGCTCGACGACTCCCGTGAGTGCGTACATGGCCTTCTTCCCTCCTCCCGTCCCTTCTCCCTCTGGCACGACGCCGTCGTACGTGTACTTGTTCAGGTCGAGCTCCTTCTGCAATCGAGGAGGCCCGTCCACCATTCTTTACACCTCCTCCATTCGTGTTTCCGTGTTTCCGTTTGGGGCCAGAGGTTCCACCACCACGTCCACAGGGAGTATTCGAGAGAGAGAGAGAGAGATCCACCCGAGGGGCTCACTTTAATGCGGGACGGATTGTGTTTCGCAATGCATTGGAATCAGAATCGGACAATTCAGAGTGACAGATCAAGAGCCTACTCAATGACTAGATCAATAAATGGGAGCTATCTTCGACTACCGTACCCCTCCTACCGTACCTCGGCAGCTATCGGCTGGCGAATCTTGCCTCCGTACGCGTTGAACCGCTTCAGCTGCACGATGAGAACTGCGGGCGCCTTGAGCACGCGCGTCTGGCGCACCGCCTGCGTCTTGCGGGCGCACCTGAGGTGTACGAGGATGATCATATGGAACCGGAATGAACCTTGATGAGCCTCAGATTGTTTTTCAATAAAGTTGTATAGAAGTACTAAATAACGATAATCCACGTTAATGAGCTCAGATTTTCTCCATTTCAATGGGAAATTTTAGTGAACAAATTTTCATAATTTTTATTGTGAATATATTTAAATAATTAAATATTTAAATAAATCGCACTTCTTGCACGAGAAAGCGGCGATGGTTTCGTTCTTGAAGTAGTCCTGCACGAGATTCGACAGCGGAATGCGATCCTCCTTAATTATTGAAGTTAGAAAATAATAACAAAAATATATTTATTTTTTTATACATCATCAACCTTATCATCAAGCTTCAAAATCACCATGATATCATGAACACTTGAAACCCTCCTGCTGAATTGCAATATTTTCTCGAAAAAATAAATATAACTAAAACACTATGTAATTGTACATTTCGCTCCATTCCACTTGCTCCTATATCCTCAGGGGTTCATTGCCAGTTACAATTGCTGCAATCCCCCTCCACCTAATCCTTTCCCACTTCACGCCACCTGCCTCTCTCAACCCAATCAACCCGGAAGTGTAGTGTTTCAAAGGTCCATTTCCTCTCCTAGTCTCCAGACTACCGTAATCTTCCTATCTACCGTAGTCTCCAGTCTACCGTAATCTTCAGATCTACCGTACCCCTCCCCCTTACCGTACCTGCTTTCTGCCCAGGGCCACGTTAAGCTCACGGATGCGCTCGTAGTTGATGAAAGGCGTGTGGCACGACTGGCACGTCACTGCAACGAGAAAAATCGATAAATCGATAACTACCGTAATCCGGATCGATACCATCTACCGTAATCGTACTCACCCTGATTCCGCAGGGTTCCGCCAAAGATCTGCTCTATCGGCGTCGACGGCTTCAGCTTGTTCGTACTGAAATTTGGCTTTTAATTTTAAAAAATATTTAATTTACAAAATCATATATTGTCCTGATCCCTCTTCCCATTTCCGTCCCTAACAACCTCCTCCCGGGCTTCTTTCCCCTCCTCCCACCCTCCTCTGCATAGCGTCCACCGTGCTCTCGCCCCCCTCCCCCTCCTCTCCTCTCCTCTCCTCTCACCACCTCCAAGGACAACATCTGCACTCCTTCCTCCTCCCCTCTCTCCCTTTCTGCGATGCAATCATGGACAGAGAGGGGGGGGGAGGAGAGGAGGAGGGAAAAGGAGGAGGAAGTCAAGAGTGTGTGCGCTGGAGACAAAAGATCGCGCTCACTCGCACGCTATAGTACACTTTTCCCCTGTGCTGTAGCGTCGCCTTGATATAATTGAACACTTCCCATCACTCCATCCTCGTCATTCCTTTGTTCGTTCTCCAATCACACAATACAACGAATGTACTTGAGTAAGTTGATGGCATCAACCCCTGCCTCGATCCCTCCTTTCCCCTATTCTACCATGTTTTCCCTCCCCCTCCCTTCTCCGCCACGTGTGGTTGTTTCCATCCCCATCCCGCTGTCATTCTGCCAGCCCCCTTTCCCCCTTCCTCTGCTCTCTTCTCTTGTTTATCACTCGCAGTCAGGACGTCGAGAGGGAGGAATCGAGAGGGGAGAAAAGGGGGAAACACTCGGTTGGCGCCAGTCAATCGACTGAAATCGACCGACAAGGGCGCATCTCTCGGTCAAAATAACATACAAAAATACACGTGAGCACGCGACAATTTATTATTGTCGTTGCAATGCAATCAAGTCACCAAGTCATCTTTAACATGACATTTCCAAGGGTAAAACCCCCAAATTTGCTCTCAAACGTCTTCAATCGTCGTCATCTTCCATGGAATCCTCTGCAAACACACCGCGAATGCCCTTTTAGACCGGTCTCTATCCCCTCCTCCTTCCGCTCCTCTCCCTCCCTCTAGTAGCCAGACGGTGACTAATCCAGTGCACACACGCACAACCCTCCGGGTAGTTCGAAGACCAGCTATCTGATCAAGAATCAGGTGTCGTCTAAATACTTGAACCCTCGGAGATGTTAGCAGGATGATAATACGAAGGAGTTTCTATCACTTTTTCAGTGCACCAAATCACCAGGTGATTCTCGTCCCTATCTTAACGACAAATATAAGATTTACAGTCACATCAGCACCCAGCAGTTCTCTGTTTCATGGCATTAACAAATTAAAATTTTAAAAGAACTGTCCACTTTTCGGCCTGTAGCTTATAGTTTCAATATTAAATGACACGACAACTCCTTCCTGCCGTTCTCCCATTACTCGAACAACTTTCAGCTCGACAGTTCCCCTTCGTTTTTGATTTTCAGCCCTGCAGATTCCCGTTTCATAGGCCACCCACAAGCCGTTGGTACCCAGGAATTTTCAATTCACTCAAACTTTTCCGTTTCAACACCCCCATAACTACTCACGGGAGCTCCATCTATTCCACCCTGCCGTTATCAGTTTCGGTGCTTGACAATGAGTGACACTCACGGGAGTTCCTTATTCCCATTCTCCCTTTCCAAGCATTTGCCGCTCATTCAGCAATTTTTAAAACGTTTTATTCTCAACCCGGCAGTATCATGTTTCACCCATCCCCCAACTCACGGGAGTTCCTTATTGCCGTTCTCCCTGTTCCATCCGGGCGGCGGATCGATGGCATCGAGCAGGAGCGAGAGCAGCTCGTGCGCGTCCTCCTGCATCCCGAACGAGTGCGATGGGAAGATTCCTGAGGAGGGGAGGGGAATTATTGATTGATTGGGGATACGTAAGCCAAAAAGGTTCCTGAGGAGATACATCGATTTACTGGTAAATGGGAAAGATCTCTAAAGGGGACAATCGTTTAATTGTGGGTGGCTGTGTGGTAGTGATTGGTGTACTGTAGACGACATGGGGTGATCCACAGGAACAATAAGGCAAAAAAGTAATGTGTGCTTTAAGAAATCGTGTATAACCCCTCCTCAGACGAGATCCATTCCAAATCCAGACTACAAGTGTAGTCTACTTCCCCCTCGGATCCCTCACATCCAATCTTTTCAACGAGGCTTCTTTCCGTGCAATTTGCTCTCCCCTTTATCCACTATCTCTCACTGGACAGAGACGACGAGAGACTGTGTCAGATGAAGAGTCATCCACTCTCCCCTACCCCCTCATTATCTTCTCCACCTCTCTCAGGTGCCCTTTCTCCATATAGACACGAGATTCATTAGCGCATGCTGCTACTGAGTCTACCCATCGTAGTCTAGTCTATACTCGAGTACCCATTCAGGTCTTCAAATTATAAAGGTGCTAGTTGCAACTTGCAAGCCATTCGAAAGTGCAACCTTAATCTCCCTTCTTTACGAATATGATCATGATCTGTTACGCTCATTTCTCGATAGCTCATCTACCGTAATCTCTCTCAACTCACTTCTCAGATGCGGTCCAATCCATCTCGTTTCCATGGGTCCGTTCACTCGGAAGGTCCGCTGGAGATGGTTGTCGCGCACCGCGCACGCCACGCACTGGGGCGACTCACGCTTGCCTACAATCGATAAACATCAGCTACCGTATCCTGATCCCTAATAAAATCAGTTCTCAATAGCCATCTACCGTATGCCCCCACTCACAGTCCGACTTGTGTCTCTCCATGAGATATCGGGCGAGGGGCGCCGTGTGGGTGATCATCTGGAGGATCACGTTGAGGAAGCAGTCGTTGGCTCGGTTGATCAGACCCTGCCCACGCTTACGCTCGTTCTGCAATAGTTAATATATTTAATTATTTAAAAAATATATTAGAAAGATTCACACAAATACACTTGTCACTTCACTTTGCATTCACAAGACTACTGCATAAGTTATATGAATCATATAATATGAAACATAAGTCTCGAACACAGAAGAAGAACGAATAAAATTGATCCGTATCAGGATCGTTAGTGTTTCACGCCACATCACTACTCTTTTATTTCTAATGAAAATCGATAAATCAATAAATGGGTACCGCACCAGCCATCCGGCGCCGTCCCATCCCCATTTGTTGTTGATTTCCTTCTCCATCACCGGATACTTGAGCTCCTTCTCGCCACGCTCCGACAGTAGTCGCTTGCGGTTGCCTGCGAGAGATTGATTGTCGATAGATTTTTCTCATTCGTGTGAAACCCAAACACATCGAACACTTTTGCAGCTTAAATTTCTCAAAAGTAAAAGTAATTCAATGCTCAAACTGCTTACTCTTAGCCGCAGCGGCACTTGCTGCTGCGCCCGTGGCTGCTGCAGTGGTCGCAGCTGCAGCTGCTGCAGCGGTCGTCACGAGGGAAGTGGACGAGTTCTCACGAGAGATCGGCTTCTTCGGCGAGGGAACACCGTTCACCACTGCTGCCGGCTTCGCAACACCTGCAGGGTTTGGGTTTCAACAATGTGTCATGATTTCTGCAGCTCTTGCAGTCCTACTATAACCCAAGTCCAACGGGCAAATACCTTATGAATAATCCACTTTTAGATATTTCGTAGTATACATTTATAATGAACATCATACATTTTGATTCTTTTAGTTCTCATAAAGCAACCCATATCCGAATGTCTTTGATGCTAACTTTCATAAAGTAATCAACATGTGGGGAACCTAACAGAGTTCGATTACTTGGGGTTCTCAAAACCATCTAATGTTGGTTTATTTGTGAAAACTGTACTCGAATCCTTCGAACGTGGGTTGCTATATTCCCAGTAGTACTCTAAACAATCAAATTGTGAGTTGGATAGGCACCAGAAATGGTGAAAATGTGGGGTGTAATATGTTACATAGTATTCGACCGCTGGAACCTAAGATCTCTCACCATTGCTCTTGGGCAGCTGTGGTCCGAATGAGGGAGGCAGCTCCGTCTCGTCCTCATCTTCTTCGTCCTCCTCACTGCTCTCCTCATACTCGACCAGTCCCTTCGATTGCTTCTTCGGTTCCTGGTTTCGGGCTGGTTCCTGGTCCTTGGTGGCCGGCTGCTTGGGTGGCGGGGTGGGCGGGACGGCGGGTGGTCGTGCGGCTGCTGCAGCAGTGACCACGGCACGCGGCACCAGTGGGGGAGGCGCAGGTCGCGGCTTGGCTGCAATCGTCAATTTGAAACTGTACAACGAAATTTAGGTAGGAAACGGGACACTCCGTGACAGCCTACGTATCTCCCCACAAGAGAAATGGCAAGCCGGGCTTCGTTAGCCTCCCTGGTTACCGAGTAGGACAATGGAAGAGCGACGTCATCACAGGGACAGGGGCCAATTTTGATGGATATTTTCGAAAATAATAAGTATAATCACCTTCTGGGATGGCAACGAGTGAGGGAGGGGAGGCGAGCGGGGGTAGGGTCGTCTTGTAGTCGACCGGCTTTGTTGTTGCCGTCGTTGACAGTGTCTCACTGGAAATTATTTGATTTTCAACCCTCCAGATTCGGGTTTCAAGGTGCACTCACAGCTTGATTCTCTTGACGAATGATCCGAGTGAGCCCATCTTCCTCGGATCGATTGGTTCCTCTTTCTCATCATCGCCCTTCTCCTTCTCATCCTCACTGCTCTCCGCCTTCCGCTTGCGACTCGGCGCCAAACTTAATTATTTCAAATTAATTTAAATATTTGTAAAAATAAAATATTTACCTCGGACCAATCAGCGGCTTCGGATCCACCTCCATGTCCTCGGGTCTCACATCGAAACGCGACTTGCGCCTGCAATCACTCATTAGAAGCATGCAGTATTGACGAATCAATGCAATTTGGCAAATTGTGAAAACAACATTCCAATTCCAATTGCACTCATGTAATTAGTGTTTCAAACCCCTATACAACTCACGATGGGATATCAACAATGTGTCAACTTCACCCTTCTAATTCGTGGTTCAACCCCGATATCAACAATGTACCAATTTTCACCCTTGAATGTCTTGTTTCAAGCCTCTTAATCAACTCACGGTGGCAGGGGTGGTGGCTGCGGGGCGGGTTCTGCTGCGAGCATCACCGATCGGGGCTGCAGCAGCTCGGTCGACTTGGTCAGTGTCGGAGGGGTGGCAACAGCCCGGGGTGTCGCCGGAGACGACTGCGAATCAATCGATCAATGTATACAATAGTCCATCACACTAATTACTAATAATCTTGGTTTAGGATTGAGAAGAGTAGAGTATCGAGAAAGTATAGTGAAAAGAGAGAGTGTGTAAACCCTAATATATCATCGAAAATCTAAAAACATAAGTGAAACATACCTGTCCCGTTTTCACAGGCGTCACTGCTCCCGCTCCTCCACTCAATCCGGGAGAATCCACTCCGATCAGGTCCTTCAAATGTATTTTTAATCGATTTAAACACTAGAAACGCCGCAAAATGTTACCATGTCAGCCGACCAACCGCAACCCATGAACCGAGCAAGTTAAAATGATTTCGCTCATAATTAATCAATTTGCATACTCGATTACCTCCTTTATTGATAATTTAGGGAAATGGCACGTACTTGAGTGTAGGAAATGGGCGATGCGATGGGAGAATCGGAAGCGGATGATCCCGAGGAATCATGGTGAACACTCGACCCTCTGCAAGAAATTTGCATATTTTATAAGTATTTTCTTCAAATTACCAGTAATTTACAACTTCCATGGCGAAATTAGGCCACTACTTCCCCATTCTAACTGATAAAGATCTCGGACGATGCTGGTGATTGACAAGAGAGGAGCTTACCTGTGCGAGGAGATTGGCGAACCCGTGGTTGACTTATCTCCGAATCGGATCTTATCGGGTTGAAGCACTGCAAAACATACATTTTACCAAGGTTGAGTGATATATACTATTTTATTTCGCTAAATAATGATATAAGAATAAGCTAATAACCTGTACACCGTTCACCGAGCAACTCGGGTTCGTACAGACCAAAAGTGGTCGTACCACTCGAAGTGTAGTCTATTCTCGCTTTGCGTACATCTTCCAACGAGAAATTCTTGAGGCAATCCACAGACATTC
Organism: Pristionchus arcanus; assembly: GCA_900490705.1. NCBI lineage: Eukaryota > Metazoa > Nematoda > Chromadorea > Rhabditida > Neodiplogasteridae > Pristionchus > Pristionchus arcanus. The sequence goes on along the minus strand of LS484717.1, from coordinate 206,766 downwards.
CACTCCTACAAGTAATTTAATATTAAAAATATATTAAATAAAATAAAACCACTAAAAGATGACTATAACAGTTTAGGAGTAAGTAAAGAAAAGAGTCTCACGTTAACAACCCGTTGAGTGGAGTATAACAAAGTATTGGGCGGCTTCAGCAGCGAGAGTCGGCCACTCGCATCTCCTGGTCTCGCTTCGAGATAAAGCTCGGAAGAGAGACGGCTCGAGTGCCGAAGTAGAAAGGGAGTGCGCGCGCCCGAGTGTGCTATCGATCGATAATCGACGCACGCGAAGCACACTGCAATGCAGGAGAATAGGATGCATGACACAGGTAGAAAACAAAGTAAATCCGCCAAAAACACGCGGCAAAGGTCAATAACAATAGCAAAATTACGAATCTGACTCAAAATACTCAAAGTGCCAAAATTTATCGCCTTGGCCCGCTGCCAGGTATACGGTAGTCCAATATTGCACAAACAGTGCTGTCGTGGTGGGACCACATTTCACGTGTGTTTGAAGCGAATCGTGAACTAACTTTTTAAATCAAATTATTTTTAAAAGTATTTTTAATTAACAATATGGGACCGTCTAAGGAAGAAATAACTTCACTCGGGACATCTAAGTATGATTTTTATGCAGACCATTGCAAAACTTCGAAATGTAATAAAATAAATAAACTAGACTCTCCTAATGAAGTTGATTATATCTACATCGACTCTACTCATTAGACCACTTTTATTTGTCAGCATCACAAAAAAAGAAACATACTCTTTACCGTAATCATCTCTACAAAATCGATGCACGAATAAAACCGAACCCGATTGACTTTCCATCACCACGATATTCTACAGATGCATCATTTCACCTGAAATTACCATGACGAGATTAGCGTCCATTTTCCAAAACATATATGTATATTATCTATATCTATTAATATATTATCCAACTAGGCAGACTTTTAGTTTCACCATTTTTTTTCCAGTTTTTGTTCATAGCGATCAGACATCCAAATCTCTTGAGGAACCACAGATTGCAGAAAATGAATTCCGGATATGCTCATCTTCCGCTTCTAAAATGGGATGAATATGGCCGCAGGGCATAATAAGACAGAGTAAAGGGAGAAACGTTCCCGGTTTCTTCCTTTCCCATACTCTTTTCATAATCTCACCCTTGCAGCAGGAATACTCTCTTCGTTTCCCATGCTCTATCGTCGTTCGAACCAGGTCTGAGCAAAAATTTTCCTCATTTCGCATTGCTCTCTCGTCAGTGTCAGACAGCGAGAGAGCATGCAAAAAGAGGAGTGCGCGACACTTTTTTGCACAGCCCTAGTTCGCACTGCACCTCATGCACCTGGAATAGGGTAGAGAGCCGGAGCATACTTCCCGATCGCCCCGGATTGGAGTCGGCCGGGAAGTTCCCATGGCCCCTGCAGACGTGCTTTATCCCATATATTTCACTCGCAATCCTTCATCTCTTCCACATTCGAGTGCCCACTCCAGACCCATTCAGCAGCACCATTCTCTCCGTTTCTAACGCTGTCTAGCAGCCTAAACAGCATGAGATGTGGTAGGAACATCCAACTTTGGCCAGTTAAATTGATGAATGCGCCTCATCATTGCGGTTGTGTTCTGATGAACCAGTGACAGCGAGTAAAATGCGATCCTCTCAATTTCCGTTTCTTTACAATTTGACTGCATGTCTGATGCCTTTCCAACCGTGTATCTATTAGCAATGGATATTTTTTGTTTCCTGCAGACCAAATACAATGTGCAAGCAAGCTACATAGATAGATGATTTGAGCAATGGACTGACGTACTCCTGGATTCTGACGCACTCTCACCGATGAGTGAGCATGTGAAATGAAGAGACGATATGTCATAACTAATCTCACGATTTGATCTCAAAGCCATTTGATCTTTATGAAACGCATCAATTTCAGTGGAAATTCATGCCCGAAAAAATTGGAGTGAATCCTTACGCGAGCTAAAACTTCAATTGAAACCTTTTTTATTCCATTTCTCATCAATTTCGGCTTCCACCTTCAGACTTCTGTCGCAGTTTGTCCCCATTTCAGGAAGGTTTCATTCCGTCACTTTCACAACCCTTCCATTCCTTCTTTCTTTTCGTACTACGCTTTCGGAAGCGCAGAAGTTTTGGCACAAGGTCGGATGAGAACATTCGGATGATAACCTACTAGATGATAACGAACATTTTTCGTTTTCTTTCGTTTGTAGGATTGAGAACCTACTTTCAGAATACGACAACCCTCAACATTTTTAATTATCATCCAGTAGGTTATCATCCGAATGTTCTCATCCGACCTAGTGCCGATGTTTAGAACCTCTCCAATTCGCATTTCACTTCGCTTCCTGTTCACTGTTCAGAACGAAGAAACCATCCCGAAATGCTTCCGCTCGACTACTCTGGTTTCTCCCATCCACTGGAAAGCCAGTAAAAGTGGGCGGAGTTTGGGCTATCCACTGGATATTAGGGCACAGCGTTTCAGCCCTGTGGAGAGAGCGGACACAGAAAATTGGCAGCTTGCCAATATTGCGCATCAAAATAGGCGCGGGGGAGGCTCTCACAGCGTTTCGAGAGCGGAAAATAGCGAGACGACGAGAGGAAAAGAGAGATAAGGCGCGCGCGAGAGAGTGCAGACAGTCAGAGAAAACGCGACGCGACACGCGACGCATGAAAGCGCGGGAGGAGAGATCCACAGCGTTTCAGCCCTGTGGAGAGAGCGGACACAGAAAATTGGCAGCTTGCCAATATTGCGCATCAAAATAGGGCGGGGGAGGCTCTCTCCTCACGCGCTTTCATGCGTCGCGTGTCGCGTCGCGTTTTCTCTGACTGTCTGCACTCTCTCGCGCGCGCCTTATCTCTCTTTTCCTCTCGTCGTCTCGCTA
>LS484717.1:147682-198317 GCA_900490705.1 Pristionchus arcanus | reverse complement strand
GCTCTCTCGTCGATCAGACAGAGCGAGAGAGCATGGAAAATTGAGAGAGCATAACGTTGACTATCACTGACTCTCTCCATTTCGCGCGCTCTCTCGTCGATCAGACAGAGCGAGAGAGCATGGAAAATTGAGAGAGCATAACGTTGACTATCACTGACTCTCTCCATTTCGCGCGCTCTCTCGTCGATCAGACAGAGCGAGAGAGCATGGAAAATTGAGAGAGCATAACGTTGACTATCACTGACTCTCTCCATTTCGCGCGCTCTCTCGTCGATCAGACAGAGCGAGAGAGCATGGAAAATTGAGAGAGCATAACGTTGACTATCACTGACTCTCTCCATTTCGCGCGCTCTCTCGTCGATCAGACAGAGCGAGAGAGCATGGAAAATTGAGAGAGCATAACGTTGACTATCACTGACTCTCTCCATTTCGCGCGCTCTCTCGTCGATCAGACAGAGCGAGAGAGCATGGAAAATTGAGAGAGCATAACGTTGACTATCACTGACTCTCTCCATTTCGCGCGCTCTCTCGTCGATCAGACAGAGCGAGAGAGCATGGAATATTGAGAGATCAACAACATTTTGGCGTCGTGATTTCTGGCGCGGCTGCCTCTATTCAGCGTCTCGCCTCTGCATTTTTCGGCACTTTTTTGATTCTGGAAAATATTTAAATGTTTTAAAAATCGGATGTTTTTTCTGCGAACAGTGTCGAGGTCTAGACGAAAATGAGAGAGACGATCTCACTCATTCACCCTTCGCCCCAAAGTTGTCATAATGTGAGGGATTGTCTCCATTATTTACGTCTAAACGTTCGCAGTATTACACTTCATCGTCTAGCCTTCTCACAAATGGCCTGTTCATTTCACGTATACGTTTAGGCGAAAATGCACGCGAAATTAGAATTATTGTTTCTTACCAACTTCTTACTAAGCGTTATTCCGGGCTGCTTTTTCACGAAACATTGAATATTTCTGGTTTGTGAACACGCAAAGATTCCGCTTACCAACTAGTTCCGATTTCCGCCCATGTTTACTGTCATCTCTGACCGAGGGAAGTAGCTTCATTTTCACGAGATAGAATATGGCAAAGAATATAGTCATCGCATCCGGAACCCTGTGACAACTTGCGGCACTTCTTCGATATTTTTATTTATTTCGCAGAGCATCCCCTCCCTACCATTCTCATTCACCATCACCGAAACATTCGGAGCGGTTGTTGCCTGGGCCAAAATCTGAGAATTCCGTTCGTTCCTTTTTTCCACAGTTCCACTTCAACCCGTAGGTGTAGAACGCAGTGCGCGAGAGACATGTCTGGTCTAACATCATCAACCTTCCCCTCATCTCGCGCGTACACTTGCTCTACTAAGAAGGCTCCACAGTTATCTTCAACCATGCCGAGAATTACCGAGCATCATCTATTGTCTGGTCTTTGTCGCTCGTTCTTCCGCCTTACCCACCCGCCCCTCGCTCACTCCCCTCATGAATACCCGATACCGCCATGACTTTCGCGCCGTTTTTCGACGTGTAGTACGCTTCGCTACTACCGGGTGATTTATAGCACGAAATTTACACAAACTCAAACCCGTAGTACTCAAGGGCGATAAGTTATGGCATTTAAGATTCATTCTTACTCGTTATTTCTATTCTAAGCACCGCTATATTATTAATCAGTGATTCATGACTTGGTAGCATTTGCGAATTCTTAGTAACTACTATCTACTCCTAGCTGAAGTATTCATAGTAATTCTCTGTACAGATTCTAAACGATTTCTTGTCTGAAAGATGATTACAGTTAGCATTTATAAATATTATAAGTTGTCATCGCTACTCGGTTTTCATTTGAATACGACTGTAATCACGATTCCTCGAATGATTCCTTCTCAACACTCATTTCTATCGTCACGCTTTTACTGATGAAGCCTTTATGAACGCGTCAGAACAGTCCAAATTTCTGAGTTTTCTCCGATTTCTCAGCAAATTCGATTCGCTTTGTGGGGTGCATATTGCATTTCCTTTGTGGGTGTGTATTTGTTCTCGACTATACCAAAATTTGAGGAACCAAAATCCTCGAATGTTCGCAGTTCTTTGTGCGAATGACGCCGGACAACTCGAGTCTGGCGTGTTTTTCCCTCCGTTTCCTCTCATTTTTGATAGTCGCGCACTTCGTATGATTGATTGCGTCCCCTCACCCTTCCATTCTTCCGAACCCCACAACATTCTCGATTTTGGCGTGTAAACATCTGTCCTTTGCTGTGTTTTGAACAAAAATTTAACAAAATCACTACGCAAAACGACGAATGCTCGCGTTGGCGTAGAAAGTGCGCCGAAACGGAGTCAAACACCCATTTTTGCTAGTGAGATGGCATTTCGAGAGGCACGATCACAGGTGAAATAGTTCAATGCACCTGCTACTAGGCCTTACTTTTTCCTTCACGAGTGTCGCTCGACCTTCAGCCCCTTTGACTCCCGTTTATTCACTAACACTGCACGCATTCAAGAATGGGAAGTAGGCGCTACCTGAATAAAAAGGCGTCTCTTCATTGCGCAGGCTCTCTCATTGACTAAAGGGACGAAATAGGTGGCGAAATAATGGGAGGTATTCTTCATTCAGACCATTCTTGTTGGGAGGGTGTCTGAATTGTGAGAGGTGGGCATTCGGGAACTTTGTCAATGGCCACTTTCCAGTTGTTGACCAATTCTAATTCGCAAGAACCCTGGAGTGCCCATTTGGGTGAAAATGGTCTTCATTTCCCCCAATGTTTCAAGAATTCCGATGCCATTGCATAAACGTAGTCTCCTTGGTCCCTTGTTTACTAACATGGCGTTGGCATTAGCAGGGGATTTAATAGACCACTCCTCGCAAGCTGGAAGCTATCGTTTCTACGTGGCTTTTCGTGGGCTAACTTTATTCTATCGTGCATGTTCAGAACAACCGCTTACACGTCGAGTCCAAATAAATATTTATAACCTTTACTCTCTTCAATTGGGTCGGGAGTACCAGTCTGCTCGACCCTATTTGCATCTATTTACTTGCTGTGCCTTCTATGTCTCTTTCAATGAGGTTTTCCTTGTGTTCCAAAGAAGAGAAGGCGGTATTTATGGGTTAGTGAAGTTGGGAATTCCCTGGTCGTTCCGCTACATAGTTCCTTGAAGCTAGTGCACATAATCCTGTTTTTCGCCAGCGCGTTGATCCCTCCCATGTGAGGTCCGTCTGGAACTGAGACGCTTTTGAGACCTATGACGCGTGCCGACAGACGATATAGTTCGCGATATTCGAGATCCCTTCCATTTCCCAAGCACTCTGCGGGGCTCTGCTCATAGATAAACCCCTCGCACTAATTCCGGTTGGGTGGTCTTCGATGCCTTGTTATTATTGAAAACGAATCCGAAATTTGGGCCACCCGCAGCGCTCGCTCTTTTTTGGCTTGAGAAGACAGAGAGAACGATCTTGCTGTCAAGTGAAATAGGATTTGCAATGTGTCGAGAACATTGCAATAGGATTTCCTGCTAGGAGAGCCTCTGCTCTCACATCGGTTCAGTCGCAGGCAAATTTTGCAATAAGTGTGGCGGGCGGCAATAGGCTGCTGCCCCCTCCTGCCCGCGATCCACAATGAAAAAACTCGCTTCGTTCACAATCCCTCTATAGCCCTTCCCATCCCTAACGGCTCTGGCGCCACACCTAATGCTGCCTTTGAACTGATGTGTCTGCTGGGAACTTGCATCTTTCTGACTTTCGAAAGAGCAAGCAGTCCCAAACAAGTTCGAGTCGAGTAGAACAACACTTTGCCCCTCATGTCACTCATCTTCATGACATGAATCTGATCCTCGTCAACAAATGATTTGCTCTAGTCAGCACAGCCAATCGGGAATAACTTCCTCCTGCCGTGCAGCGCCATCCTACTCTTTCACATCTCTATCTACCAAGAGACAATACCGAATAGAGAGACCAATCCCGCCAGTTCCTTCCTCACATATTCCCTGACTGTCATTGTTTTCGGGCAGTCTGTGCATTCTTCTTCTTCGTCTCCCCCGCTCGTCTCCCTACGTGTGCTAATTACGCCCGGGGCTCCCCTCTAACTCGATCGTCATCCAACTCTACGCTGAGTAGATGCCGACGAGAGATCAATCATTGTTTTATTGGCGCGACCTTATCTTGTCCCTTCCCTATCATCGTCAATTTCTACCTCACTCGACATTCATAGAACCTGTAGAAGTTCCACGAACCAACTGAGAAGTTCGTGCGTGTGAGAAGTTCCCTCCCTGTCTAACCAATTTCGAAAAACAAAAATAACAAATTGAGCTCATCCTTAGTCCACCGAGACGCGTAATTTATGGAATCTCATGTGTCATACTAATTGTTTCTCACTTCCTTTCATGGAATTTGTCTGCGAAACTCCACCCACATCGCGTCGCCTGCCATAGTGCAAAATGGGCTCGAGGTATTGTGGGGTGCGCTGTCCGGATCTTTGTCGAATGGATTATTCATTTCAGGCTGTTTTCAGCCTTTGCTGCTCTACTTTGAGCCTTTCCCATCGCGCTACATCTCGGGTCACCTTTCCTGCGTCAATCACTTCCTTACATAGTTGCGTACGTTCAAGTTGAAATCGAGTACTTCCTTATAGCAGGTTTGCATGTTGCTTCTAGACTATGGGGTACTTCTCTGGTTTCTCGTGACTAGTAGTAAATTAGTTGGGGTGGGCGGAGTCTGTGCTGACTAGTAGTAAATTAATAGTCTGACTAGTTGCTGATCAGTTGGCTGCTGACTAGTTGTTAGCAAGTAGTCAGCAACTAGTTGGGAGGCTATGTGCCTACCCGTCGTGACTAGCACGCGCCTTGCCTATAAGGGCCTATTTTTCAGCCCCCCTTCAGATCAGGGTCTGATCATCAGATGGCTCCCGAGTGTGGATGCCGTCGACTGCTATCCCCAACAGGGAAAGCCTTTTGAATGTGACTACCGTACATGGTCTTACCATGCATGGATCAGTTACAGTATGGGGATCACTCATACGGTATCAATCAATAATACAGTACCTTTTCGTTTTCAAAAGTGGGCGGGGCCTATCCCCGACTAGTAGTAAATTAGTGGCTGACTAGTTGTAAATTAGTTCCCTGACTAGTGATTTCCCTATCCGCCAGCAACTAGTCAGCATACTAATTTACAACTAGTGACGAGAAACCAGAGTTATCCCGCGATTCACATTTACCTAATCACGGACCGGACTTCCACGTAGCGTTTTGTGTCCCGGTAACGGCCAGATTTATATATCTTGCACCGGCAAAAAGGTTGTTGTCTGTCTGGAGCAGGGCTGGGCATTTTTACGGTCTCTCGTTTCACAATGCTCTCTCGCCGGTTAGAGACAGCGAGAGAGTATTGCGAAACGAGAGATTCGTAAATTTTTTTTCTGGAGCTCAGAAGCCCAACGCCTCCATTGCCCTTTTCCTCGCTCGTTAATCCCCCCATGTCGTTATGTTCCTTCTCCTCATAATTCCGAAACAGCCTGTCATTTCACCCCCATTTTGCAACCCCATTCCGCGAATGCGAAAATGGGAATATCATGATGCTTCTGCTTTGGTTCTGAGAATACTGTAGAATACGATTTTGCTTTGAAACGACTAATCACTGATTTGAACAGATATTTTTTTCGTGACGCACAACCGCAAAACAACCTAATACTCTATTATTTACCGAGCGTTCGTAAGCGCCGTCGTTGAAATATTCCGTGTTTTCTGCGGTTGAGACGAGGAAAATTATGGAAACGTCTCAGTTCCACTCTCATCAAGGCTTCTCATTACCTGCGATATTTGAAAGACGTGAATATTTTTTCTCTCGGGTTTTTCGCCTCCATCCCTGGATTCTTTCTTAGCATAAATTGTTGCCCACGTTAAACACACGGCTAAGTATTCATGAAACTCAGCGAAAAAACGAGTCAGCCCAGGGAAGAGAATTGTCTAGTTGCAGTTGTCATTGATGATCCCTAGAGAATTTGGCAATGTTTTGGCTCCTTCGGAAAAGTTAGGAGAGTGGCCACCCCGTGGTTCTCTGACTATCTAATAACCATCAGGGTTGATAACATTTCGACTTTCGTGATCTCTAACCCATTTGTATTGTAGACATACATCTAGTTCCTCCATTTACTATACGTACGGTTTAGATCCGATTAAATACGATGTGTTTTGAGCGACGGAGACGTATGGTGTGATCCATAGTCGGTAAAAACGCGATTGTAATAGGGTAAATCGACTAGAACATAACTGGCACTCCATCTAACGCGCACTGTTTCAGCGGCCGAATCTCTAGTCCCATTCAGCCCAAATTACGGCCCTTTTTGTGCAGACGCATCAACGGGAATATGCCCAATTCACGAGAGTCTATTCCAGTCGGTCCAGGACGCTTTTCTGTGCGCTAATTCCAATAAACTACCAACGGACAACAATTTCGCGAATTTATAGCGCGCATAATTTAAAGTGCGCGACGGGCAGGTCCCGCCCACTGTTCCGAGAAGAGTGGGGGGAATGTTGGACCGTCGCTGGCTCGTTAACTAGTTGCGGGGGTTGCGTATTTGTTCTTCATTTGCTGCGAAGAACAATAGTTATAAATGACCATCGATGAGCGGTGTTTGCAAGTGATTCTCGGATTTCGATGAGGCGTTTTCCCCGGCTTAAATTTATATATGTTTTCTTATTCAACAAGCTGAAGATTATCCCATGATTTCAGTTATCGCATCTAGTGTCTTGTAGAAATAAGATCTGACGCATCACAAATCACTTCCTTCCGGACACCAATGATCAAAAAATGCGATAAGTTGTATCCTAGGTTGGGATGGATTTAAGACTCTAAGGCTTAGTGCTTAGCCTGCTTTGGGTTTTGGGTTTGGGTTCACCGCGTGTGGTTTGATCTTGAGACCTCGGATATCCTGTCCAATTTCCCTCTCTTTGTTGTCTTACTCATCTTACGCGCGCTCAGTCCTATTATCCATGCTCTGGACCCTCTCGATTACCCGAAGTCTCTAGTGTACTCTAACTGACTACGCACAGCGTGCAATAGGAGACCCTCAGTTTCGGCACTGCACCCTTCCCCCCTGCGAGGTCTCATCTTTCAGTTCTCGAATATACGCACCGACTCCGCCCATTCACTAGGCAAAATACTCATTTTGACGAGAAGGAGGAAGATGCGCTAGCTCCTCTCTCAGTTGGGTAGTAACCACCGCCCATCCTCATTTCCTCCCTTTTCTTTCAGTTTTCGTGTTTCCTCCTTCTTCCGCTGTTGTTGTTCAATTTGCTCCTCCGCCCTACGCGAGAGGTCTAAAATTACTTTCAGGTTGCTAAAGCGCGCACGTAATTTCATGATTCCGAGTAGGCAGGTGGCATTCAGTTCAGCAAATCATCACGCGAGACATTGACGCTCGATTTCGTGGCACATTTCGTTATCTCTTGCACACCCACTGGTTCTGTCCTGGTGCGGCGTCCCAAGGGTGTCATCAGAATAGAAACGTCTTCTGAGATGTCAGTTGCGTGAACGTCTTTGGAAGTTTGGATGTGTCAAATAGGCCCAGAAAAGGGATTAGGTTCTCCTTTTATGGCTTTTTAAAGTTCAGAATTGGTGCTGTCGTAGGTTCCAGTATCGTTACCCGCTCGCAATTCTCGGTAATCCATGTCCTCGTTGATGATTGACTGTGGTTGTCGGTCGTAGGCCGTGGACTCTAACATGATTGACTACTGTGTACCGCAAATCGGCGCCATGCATACACAAGGAAAGCTACCCGGCCTGTATCTGAAATCATGCGGGCTTATTCATTCATTTCCTTGACCCGGTTGAGTAATGGCAATTGGGTACGACTGACACAAGAAGGATCTTTGGCTAGATTCTTCAATGATGTTAACAATAGAACGAGGCCAAAGCTTGCAATCAAGAGCCCGGGAACAATGCGATGGCTCTCTTTCTTCTCGTGATGATACCTTGCATGCGATCAGGTTACCACTGACCAAACGAAACGCCTCGAAACTTTGAAACTTCGAACCTATGATCATTTCGATAACACAACAACACACGCAGTGCAACGATAAGTGGCAGTTTGCTTTGCGCCAGATCTCTATCACACCCTTTTTCGCCGCTCTTGCCAAACAGTTCCTTCTTTTTTCCTTTCTATCGCGTGCTCTAATCCAATTCGTTATCAGAAAAAAAATGATTAGTGAGATACACATTTGGCATAGTTCTTGCTACATCGATCGACACCGGCTCATCACTAATCTATGCTTACCCCAGTTTGCATTTTCCACGTAAAATCTGCGTTTCACACCCTGATCGCTGTCATAATTGCATTGTATCCCGATCAGCCCGTGTGCATCTTTTACCCAAATGTTAGAATACCTCGATTTGTATTCGTATTCTTTGTATCTTGGTCACTTTAAGATTAATCATACCAGTTCAATTCCAGGATGAACTCCTCAGTAGCCGATCGCCTTCCGCCTCCTCCTCCTCCCCTCACATTGGGAATGCCTCAACACATCTTCTTCATCGTTATGCATCTCTCGTTGACGATGACTCTAGCAGTGATGGGTAATGTCCTGCTCGTCTTCGTGATCATCAGAGGAAACAGAGTGGCCAGAAGGAGGCTCAGTCCGGTGCAGGTGAGACTTCATGCGCCTCGATATCTGGGCCTAGCAGTGGCATGACTCCATGTGCCTCGAGTACGGGGCAACCGTTACCTTTACCTGGACACTTCTCTGTTTTCTGGTGCAACAATTTCTCGCAGAGTATTCCTTCCCTTCTAGATATTATCATTCCCTACCCTATCCACATTCCGAGCTGTTGTTGCGATAAAACAGAGAATTTCCAATACCTATGGGGACAACTGAGGATCAATGATTATTCCGTGACGAAGTTACATCATCCTATGAGAACTAGGCAGCACACTGCTCTGTTTTCTGGTGCAACCATTTCTCGCAGAGTATTCCTTCCCCACTATTATCATTCCCTACACTCCCCTCATTCCGTGCGGTTGTTGCGTTACAACAGGGAATTTCCAGTAAATATAGGGATAGATCAATGATTATTCCGTGACGAAGTTACATCATCCTATGAGAACATCTCTTGCGGTCTTTGAACCGCATGCATAGCAATAGGCTGACTGCGTCACCTCTAGAGTTCGATATACGGGTAATCGTCTCTTCATTCCGCACACTCTCTCGTCTCTCTGACCGGTGAGAGAGTACGAGGAATGGAGAGACGATTACCCATATTTCGAACTCTAGTCACCTCCAACGAGAACATTCTCTATGCTTTATGGCTAGCTTTCGGGGTTCTTGATGCGCAGCTTAACCAAAAGAGGAAATGTTGATTTCCGAGGCGGAATGACTCAGTCGAGTACAGACAATACGAGAAGAAGATTTTTGATCGCCTAACAATGAGTTTAGCCGAGGAGGAACACTATTTGTTTTTTTTTGGTGAGACTGAGCATTCAATAAGCATTTATTCTCGACTAGACAGTGTTCCTTTGGTGATCTTCCATCCCTCACGTACCATCAAATCCGATTAGGCTACTGTTGTATCCCCAGTTGCCGTAACGGCATTAGTTCATGTTTCGAGTCAGAACTCTGTGTTCGGGGTTCTCCCGTGATTCTCAACTTTGGTTGTTTCGCAGATATCAGGGAACCCGCTAATCCGATTACACTATTGTTTGTGTGTTTCCTACTTGGGAACCGCATTACCTTACATTCGGTAGTCTCCGGTCTCCTCTGAGCAGAACTGCTGATGCAAAATAGCTGACCACCGAAATGTGGATGAGAGACACTTCTAAGAAGATTCTCGCTCACTTCCCTCCCGCGAGAAAAATAATTCACTGCAAAATAGCGGCAATATACAGTAGTGTTTTCTGAACACACCGGCGAGTAAATGCAGGCCTCGAGCGTCTCTATTATTTACGCTCGCGAGCGCTAACAACAACTGCGTTCGCGTCATTACTCGCGGATCAAAATATTGTGGTCACTACTATCTACAAGCAGCTTCCGCATCCGGATAGCACTACATTGCACAGTTGCACAGTGGAATTAGCGGAGCAGATTTCGAAAAGCGGAATCATATTTCGCATTCATTTACCAAAACAAAGACCGAAAACCGCGCTGCGCAACTACAGTTTGTACACACAACAAACCTCTGAAACGAGACAGATGACGGCTGAAAACAGAGCCATATCCATAAAAATACTGCCTTTTTCGGCCCCTTTCCGGCATTTAGGGCCTCTCTTTGTGCCTTTAAAGCGAAGACTTTGAGGAGCTGACATGGAGTTGGGTGATCAGTAGGGATAGGTACGGGTGTTGTTAGGCGTGTAGCATGGCAACAGAAGATGCGCATATCCTCTGGTTTCTTAGCATCCATTTGAGCAATTTTGTGAGAGAGCAGGTGAAATGGGGAGAGCCGTATCTTGTTATGCCTTATTTTCTAATTCCCGGTGATAGGGCATCTATTAGCGTGTCGCGTTCCTTTCCCTGTGAGAAGGAAGCGGAAAGGAAGACAGGCGGAAGGAAAAAAAATACTGCCCGAGCTCCCGCAAAAGCAATGCGATCCTCACTGCACATATATTTTCGCAAACGCATTCTCACAGGGGCTATTCAGGCTGAATTAGCAAGGAATGACCATGAGATGCTTAGATAAACACTCATGAAGTCTCGAATTACTAATACGTGCCACAATTGAAACGATCTCTGAAAATCATGTGTGTGTAAAAGCGAAAAACAGCAGCATCGCTCATATACCACGACCGGAGCTCAACTGTTATGCAAGATTGGTTCGTTTTCGCCGCTCATCTCATTTCGCAAAATGCGAAAGCGGCCGAAAAACGGGGAAAAAGAGTTGACGCAGTTGACAATCCAGGGGAAATTAAGGCATTTTCCTGTCTACCTCTCTTTGTCACTTTAAAAATGTTCAGGGAGGGTTTTTTGTGTAACTTCTGGGAGCGAACCACAAAGGAAGCTAGATTTCTGACACGGTTTGAAAACGGTGTTGACTCTCCCTTAGGTGATCTTATTCACCCTGAGAAATTGAAGAGGGTTGAGATAGGCCAGCGCCGGTCACTCCTTTGAAAATATTCATGCTGAATCGGAATCGTTCGTGCAATGCAAACTATACACACCTCTCAGTAGTATCTAATTGCAGTTCTTGGTCCAAAGAGCAACCTCATTCCTTCCTCCTCCTGTATAATTCCTCCTGACTAACGAGTATTCCCGCGAAATTCGCCCCCGACGCTTGTTTCCTTGCAAATGGCACGATTTTGGCGTTGTTTTCCGGAGCGCCTACTAATTGGCCGACTCTATTCATTCCCGTCTTCCTGAAGAATACCTGAAAAGGGCAGCACTTTTTAGCTTCAATTCTCATGATCTATTCGAAAATTCAATAGCAGCTGCATTATTATTTGCGAAATCGAATCAAGTGAGCAACCACTCGGAAAGAGGAAGGAACCAGGAAGAGTGGGATGAGCCTAGAAAAGGCTTGGGCACGCGAGAGATCATGGTAAATGAAGAGAAGCGCCCCGTTTCTAGGACAAACTAGAACCGTGGCGGGGAACCTAATGAATAGGGCTGTCAGGGTGAAGAATCCGTCTCTTCATTCCGCGTGCTCTCTCGCAGCTCTGACCGGTGAGAGAACACGCGGAGTGAAGAGAAGGATTCTTCACCCTGACAGCCCTACTAATGAAGTTAGGAAGAAAGAAGCTTCTCAGGAACTAGAGAATGGAATGGGTTTTGAGAGTCACGCAGACCAAAGATGAGACTGAAAAGTCCGGAATGTGCTGAGGGAAGGGAGGCAATTTTAATAATTTTGAATAAATTAAAATATAATTTTTAAATTTAATTCAGTTGCTGCTGCTCCACACTTGCACGGCCGACTTTCTCTTTGCCTTCTTCTCGCTCGGAACGGAAATTCGACTGGTGAGCATCAAAACTAAATTTAAAATATTTATCTTCGACGTAATTTTCTGATACCCTCCTGTATTCGTTCAATGAAGTGACTGAACGAATACTAGAGGGGGTTGGAATAATGAAAACTAACGTGTTAGTGTGAAAACGATTTCATGTCAAGAATGTTCAGTTAACGTCTCTTAGGTCATTCGAAGTTGGGTGATTGGTAGTCCTACTTTCTTGCTCAATTCCAGTTGATCGCCCATCCGCTCTTCCCCGGTCCAGACTCCCTCTGTCGCGCCGTCCACTACCTTCAGATGGTGCCCCTCTACGCCTCACCCTTCCTACTGGTCGCCATCTCGGCAGATCGATACCAGGTACCCAAATGTAATTAAAATGCAGACTCAAGTGAAACAAATACTACAACATACTTTTGGTGCAATTTCGAAGACACATCTAAATGTAGAGCTTTTCGTTTCTCCATTAGGCCAACTTACTCGCCATGCTTGCAGGACTGTTTGAAAAGTTTGCAACGGCAATAAATGTTCGCCCCGTAACCAAATTTGCCTGCTAGTCTAGTACAGTATCAGCTATCAGAGCTCGAGAAATGATACCGCCATCTCTTCATTTTGCACACTCTCCCGCCCGCTCTGTCGACGAGAGAGTGTGTGACATGAAGAGGCGGAGGTATCATTTCTCGAACTCCATCAGCTATCCTTGCATGCCTGAGGGCGCAACGCTATGAGGAAGTGACAGTCTTCGAATGCCTTCAAAATAGCCGTAGACGCATCCCATTCTGTCCGATTCTTGAGCCATTGGCGCCTATTTTCACTCTTTTATCGTCATATTTCGGAGGCGCGCTCACAGACAGACTATTTATCACCCTTTCCCCCGCACTCTTTATTGTTCGCTCAATTTGCCAGCGGCAGACCCATGAATTTACGGGAACTTCTCTGTTTTTTTTTGGCCCAGGCAACAACCGCTTCGAATGTCTAAAGGGTGAAGAATGAGAATGGTAGGGAGGGAATACTCTGCGAGAAATGGCTGGGCCAAAAACGGAGAAGTGCCTTTTTACGGTGCTCTGCCAGGGAAGATTGAGTGCTGGCACCAGAATATCCGAAATCTCGTCATTTCGCCCACTGCCACATCCGTAATAGAGATGATATTGTTCTGTAGCTTGACAGACTAAAGAACACGCTAAATGAGGGGAATCGTGTCGAATTGCCATGACCCGTACCCGTACCATTAACGAAGCACCCATTGCACCCCCCATTATTTCCTGTTTATTATTGGGCCTTAGCCTTCGGATTCTTCGGAATGCACGAACCCTCGGCACGTACGAGCATATTTTGATGATTCGAGAGACCAATTCCCCTTCCTCCCTCATATTCTGGCCTTTGTCCTCAAATTACCGCTGGCCAAACAACGGAGGAAATTATATTTGATCATCCAATGATCAGAGCACATTGAGCGATGAATGAAGCGAAGAGTCGGGGTTTCTGACCGGATAGAGAGCAGGGGAATGCATGGCCGACGCCCGAAGTCCATAGCGCAAGTCCCGAGGACAAGCACCAATCATAATCGGGGGTTTAGCTCAGTGGTTAGAGCACCCGTCACGTGATCGGAAGGTCGGGGGTTCGAATCCCTCAGCCTCCATTGTCTTTTGCCCACTCCTCTGACGTTAAACAAGAGCAGGGGAATGAAGAGGCGCAGGCAGTCTTGCCTTCCTGATTGCTGTTGAATTTCCAACAGAAACGAAGCTCATTGCTCGCTAGAGCCATCAAAGAGGAAGGAAATTAGCGCCAACGGCTCTATTCTTATCTACGTTCGCTGCAAAATGCTCCTGTAAATAGGCGATCCTTAGTGAGATATAAGGAGGACTGTGGTCGGTAGAGCTCGAGAGCAGTCTCTCGCCTTCGAGCGGGCGAGAGAGTGGGTGAAATGAAGAGACGTCGGTTCATTTCTCGAGCTCTAGTGGTCGGCACGGTTGTCAAAATTAAAAAAAAGGAGCTTGCTCAACAGTAGACCACGTGCGATGACCAAATATGTATTGCAGTTCCATATTTTGGTCGGTAAAATGGTAAGCACCACCTCTACGGTGAACATCGCCTCTTTGAAAATCAGAAAATTAAGAAGCGATGACTCTGTTTTGACCTCTGGAGCTCGTAAAGATACCAAGAATTCATGTTGTGGAAAAAGTAGGGGGAGGAAAGAAAAGAGGAAAAAATCGAGTGGAAAAAGTCAAAGGGAGGAAATCGGAAATTTGAATTCCCGCATTTTTCGTTATTTCAAAATATCTCGGTTCCCATTGATGCTAGCCACTTGAAACTTGGTTTATAGGGTTTTAAGGTGTCGGAAAACACCCAGTTAAATTTTTGAGTGGCTAGGTCTACGGAGAAGCGAGATACTGAAAAGCGCGCGAATTCAAAATTTTGAATTCCTCCTTTTCCTCCTCTTGACTTTTTCCACCCGAGGAGGAAATCTCCCCTGACTTTTTCCGCAGCATCAAACGCGGAATAAGTGGTGGAGCAGGGGTGCATCGACCATGAATGCTCTATTCAATTGCGAAATTGCTTTCGTTGAAAAGAGTCTCTTCATTTTGCACGATCACTAAATAAGACTGACCCTGTAAGCAAAATGAATTGAACGGGAACAGTGTACTTTCGAGTCCCGAGTCCAATTCAGCCATCAAAACATGACGCGAAAACAGCATTGAAAACGTGAATTTCGTCAAGAAAAAGGAGGGGAATTAAAAGTGTTCCCAGCGTTCCTGAAATGCTTGAGTGTGGGAGCTTGCAGAGGCTAAGTGGGCACTTCCTCAGAGCACCGGATAGATAATAGGAAGAGTTCCCGCATGCTTGAAAAGGGCAAACGCGCGTGATCGAAAACAAAAGAACCCGTCTGAAATAAAATGAACAAATAGTCCCTGGGAAGTAATGAAAATGAGCATAAAGTCCTTGAGAAATTTTTTCTATATTATGAGGCCAGTTCCGGAGGGGTTTGGCAATATTGAGCAGTTCTATAATTTGAAAACACCAAATCACTACCCCACATCTACACGACTAGAAAAATAATTCAAAAACAGTGATGGTTATTTTCAGGCTATCTGTCGCCCGCTGGACAACTTTCGTCAGTCTCGGTACCGTCGCCCAAACTGCCTGGCTGCCGTAGCGTGGACTCTCGCCCTGATTCTGTCCATTCCTCAACTCTTCGTCTGGCAGATGATCACGTTTAAGGGCGAGAAAACGTGAGATTATTAAATATTTAAATAATTAAAATATTTAAATAATTCAGGACGATCCATCAATTCCTTGCCTCGTACTTCTTCTACGCGCAGAATTCCTGCTGCTTTATGTTCACTGCGAATCGATTCACGTCGATTGTGTTGCCGGCGCAGCATATGGATGTAATTTATTTAATTTTCACTCATGCAGTCAATAATATAAACTAGTTCAATTCAAATGGTTGACATTAGAATTTGGTTTATTCTAGGATTCAGAAAAATAGTGAATAGTCACATCGATTGTGTTGCCGCGCAGCATAAATTTCTTTTGAATTTAAAAAATATTTATTACGTTTCAAAAATTGCTTACGCAAAGACACAATCATATTGCACGTACCAGGATGTTATTGCGAATTTCGCGCGTAATTGGGAACTGCTCTTTTATCTGTACAGCTTCAGAGTTCAGCAAGCAGATAGCCGGAATGATCTCTTCAACTTTCGAATTTCATTTCGTCACTGATCTTAAAGAGCTTCTTAGCCTGTCGCAACATTTCGGCCACTCAAGGGTTCTTTTGGAATTTAGACGACGCACTTGAACATCGCTTTCTGATCATCAAAAAATTGCTCAGAAACTCTTTTCACCACGCAAAAATTAGTGTGGAAAAAGCCGATGTCTCGAGTTCAAACAAAGACAACTACGTGCCCACTTGCGAAGTACTTCTTGTTCACCAGAAAACTGGACAGAAACACTAGAAATTAGGGAATCGAGAGGTGATGACTCAATGATCGAACAAGTAGACAGCGAATTTTTTAATTTTCGAGTTGGGATAAAAGAGACATTACGTGACAACATGAATTATGAATAGCGCTATAAAAAGGATAAAAAAATGCGCGTAATTACAGTTCTGGCGCCGTTTCCACTGGCCCCTGCAAGCATTCGTGCCCCTGTCGACCACGCGAATTCTCAGTTTCTCCCCTCCCCCTCGGTCTAATTTCATCTTCTTGTGACCAAACCGATCCCGAGAACAGAACGGGGCCAGAAAACCACATTTTCGGGAGTTTTTGTGTTGGGAAAGCACGGGGAAAGGGAGCAAAAATTAGCGGGAACTTTTGAACCGGGCTAGGACCGCTCTGAATGTGAAGGGAGGAATGCGAATGATGATGAGGGAGAGAAGACTCTGCGAGAACAGATCCAAAAAAACAGGGTACAGCGGAAGGATCAGTGATTCATTTCAGCATGGCAACGCAAAAGTACATTGACAAACTGCGCGAGGCTTCGTGTGGGCACAAGAGGCAGAACTCGGAGTTTGACAGGTAGGTTATAATCAGGTCAGGATGAAGAATCTGTCTCCTCATTTCACGTACTCTCTCATCACTCTGACCGGTGAGAGAGCACGACGAATACAGAGACGGATTCTTCACCCTAAAAGCACTAGTTATAATCAAGGAAATGTTCAAAAGAATCATAACTAACTTTTGCAATGATATGATGTACTGAACCTGAAACAGTGCGATCGAATGGAAGAATGGGTCAGCCAAAATAGGGGGAAAATACGGCAAAAGATCTCGCCCTCTTCAGGAAACGAACGCAGACTGTCCGTCTCACGATGACGATTATCGCGTGTAATTTCTTCCTGTGGGCTCCGTTCTGCGTCACCAACGTCATTCAGGCCATATGGCCGGAAATGATCAGTCAGTTATCCATCTGTATTCAGATTCAAGGCTAGCTAGGCTTTGGGGGGCATTCTGAAATCTCGGACTTTGTTTGTATCATCCCTAAAAATTCTTGGCGAATAATTGTTACGTTACAGGCAAAGAAGCGATCATATTCTTCGTCATCTTCGGTAATCTCAATTCATGCGTCAACCCGTGGATCTACATCCTCTTCAATCGCAAGCACGTCGCGCGTGCATTCTGCGGCCGCCCTTCCAAAGGTAAGAAAGTGCAGCCGCACTCACCGCACCACCACGACTACACCACTACCGTAGCCTTCACTCTATTCTGTCCTATCGCAGACTGGCGCGGATCCACCCTCTTCGTCTATGTTGCTAGCATGAAGGTTACACACTTACACTTCCAGAGATACTAACCATCCTTCGACTCTGCCCAACCGTCCCGCTTGTTTCTTGTTCACTTCTTGCCTCTTTCTTGCTTGCCATTTCCACTTACAACTATGCATCTGAATGCCTTTCTAGCTTGATTTGTGGCTTTCTGCAAAGTCGCAAATCTCGCCCTCGCACACCACCGATCACACCACCGTGTATTTCTCCCTCACAGGCTGCACGACTCGATCGGAGACGGACTGCCAGCAATCGAGACTGCTCAACGGCGGCGGCATCAAAGAGAGCGCCTCCTCCACATATGCAGTGCACCCGCACGAAGAGTGCGCCAACGGAGCAGCCGCTCCTGTCTACGCCCGACTCGTCGACCCTAATGCCTCCTCCTCCTCTGCTAAAACGTCCGTCTCCACAGACAAGGTAGCCCATATAGTCACTAGAATTCGAAATACGGATAATCGTCTCTTCATTTCGAACCGGACAGAGTGGCTGAAAAGAGACTGCGACCCGTATTTCGAACTCTACCCTCCACTTCCTCTGTGCAAGGCTGCTAGCTCGACGATCAACTTGAACGAGACAGAATGATAGCCCTATAAAAGTGTGCTTGACCTATCAGCCTTGCAATGTACTATTGTCGAATGCGCGCGGAACGGTTCAGTTTATCCGCCGCTGATAAAACCTCGATTTTGCCGTGGAAAACACTCACTAACGCGTGCTTAAAATGCGGCAAAAGATTCTGACCACTGAGCGGATCGAACGCCCAACCTTTCGATCTGGAGTCGAACGCGCTACCATTGCGCCAAGCAGTCATGGTGTGCGGGAGATTGAAATGAGTATTGCAGGGACACGTCAGATTCTCCGACGAGGGAAGCTCGCCCACATCATCGATCGGGTCCGTTCAGGTACTTTCAAGAAAGGCACGACTTTTGGCAAGGTTCCAACCGAAATGTTAGACCTACCGCAGCGATTAATCGATTCATCTACCGTATACCTACATTTCCGTTCAGGACCGAAGTGGTTACAAGCGGATCGCCTTCAACAACAACGCTTACCAATGTCGTGAGAGCATCTGACTACAGTATCGACGATACCGTAACCACGGCCTTTATTGATCTCCCGTGCACGACGAGTATGGACCCGGGCACGACGCTAGGCACGTTCATTGCGGGTCTCACGAGGAAGACTTCTTACTGTAATGGAACGAGATCATCGATTGATCGAGTCCCTTCCCGTTCTCCTTCCTTCACAAGCAACGGAATATATGTCTGATAATACTTCATTTAATCTCGGGGCGTGATACTCATAATAATCTCATTATTCGCAGATTATCACTACTGATGTTGTCGTTACGTGTAATGCCGGATAAATATGTATAATTTTTGCTTTTTTCGTTGCACAATCAATACTTGTGAAGGGTGAAAAGGTTTGACCTAATACAGAAATTTCAATACATATTCCAAATTCAAAAAGTGTTCTTCGGTAATAGTCTTGGTTGTCTTTTGTCATTGTTGATTGTCTTTTTTTCTCTAAGATCTGCTGCACTGTGAACACAATCATCATTTCGAAGTTTATCCGAATGTTCTATACGGTACTCTACAGATCGGGATTCGTCTTTCTTTCCGTCTCATGCCTTTGGCGTGAGGAATTTCGCCTTGAGAATCTCGAACGAGCACTTGAGCTGCTTGTCCACACACTGAATTTAATTATTTAATTTATTTAAATAATTGAAATTTAATTAATTAAAGGTGGAGTAAGAGGGAAATTTAAATGATCATGCTGACTGCACTCTTTTGTCGCCTTCATTTTTCCCAAACCCCCTACTTTGATATCTCATCAATGACTAAAGTTATAGCGTATTGGATGTCTGCCAAACGTCTCCGACGGGCAGCCAACGAGTGAGGAGCATGCAAAATGAGGAGATTGCGTCCACTATTTGCTTCTCTAGCTCGATTCCTTAGAGTCCTCCTTTAATTAATTTAATTTAATTAAGTAAATAATAATACCAAAACGGCGGCGGCATTGTCGAATTGCGCGCAGTAGTGCGGCGCACTGAAGATTGTCACCTGTAATTATATTAATTAATTGAATAAATAAATATTTAAATAATTTACCAATTTGCGTCCCGCAAAGAACTCGTAGCCGTCCTGCACGACTTGATGTGCACGAACCACCTGGATTACGGTAGCTTAGATTACGGTAGTTTATCGATCAGAGCCGGGATCGAGCCTTTCGCGGATCAGGCAGACCCAAAGAGCGCGGTTCTGCCCAAAGCCGGGATCAATAGCCGGAACCGCAAAATATCCCGGCAACCCTCACCAAATCGATCTTCAGCTGGTCGCACTTCTCCTTGAGCGCCTGCTCGCCGAACACGTGCGACGTGCCGCGAGGGCTGTTCTGCAATTTGCCGGTTCCGGTTCTGCTTTCATTTCCCGGCTCTGATTCCGGCTACGGCCCCGGACTCACAATGAATCCCATGACGCCGGGCATCGGATCGGCCCACATGACATCGCACTCGAGGGAGCACGGAGGAGGATCGTCAAAGGGACGATGCACGTTACTGTAAATATCATTGATGGATTACGGTAACCTTCAGGTTACTGTAATCATTATTGACAAAGTCGATTACGGTAACCTTGAGTGTACCCTAGGGTTGCACGTTCGGCATCGGTACTACCGAAATCCCTCGCGCCAGACGGTTAGAGGCAAGAAACAAGAAATGCGGGAATACCGATACCGATCGTGCAACCCTAGTGTACTCTAACTTCAGTGGTTACTGTAATTGCTACTCCTCAAATCGATCATTCGTGCTTCAGTGCCCGCCTATTCATTCGCCCGTTCATCCTAACCGCAAGTCATCCAATCGATTGAGTACGGGCGAGAGGCCGCCGTGCATGCACAGAATCTTCTCGCCGACCACGGCAGAGAGCGGCATCACCGTGAACACGTCCTGCAAATAGTTTACGGCTCGCTGATTCTAATTCCCGGCTCCGGATGATATTCTAATTCCCGGCTCCGGATGTGCTTTAATTCCCGGCTCCGGATGATATTCTAATTCCCGGCTCTGGATCCGGCTCTACCTGAATGTCCATGTAGACGCGCTGCGTGCCGTAGCGACGTACGCACTCCTCGAGAAAGCCGTACACCTGTAATCAATTCGGTTCCTACAGTACTCTGAAGTACCGTAGTCCTACAGTATCCTGTACCCTAGTCCGTGCTACAGAACCTTGAGATATCTCAACGATAATGTAATCTGGGATTCAGTATCCCAGATTACATTATCTTTAGGTTTCGTAGTCGATGCTACGGCCCGCTGGAGGTATCGTATCCAGGCAACCGTACCCGATTGATGGACGACAGTTCGTGATTGCCACGAAGGAGGAAGAACGTCTTCGGGTAGCGTAGCTGAAGTGAATCGATAAAGTAACCCGCACACAATAACCCGAACTACGGAGCCGTTTTGTGCAAAACAATAGCGTATTCTAAGGTACCGTTCAGTAATCTAAAGATCCCTGCAATACAAAACAGTGCCGTGCAGCACTACCCTATAGTATACATACAGTACCCTACTGCCCCTACAGTACCTACAGTAACCTACATTACCCCACCGTACCTTGTATCCGAGTAGCAGGAGAATCGTCTCCAGATTGTGTTTGCCTCTGTCGACGTAATCGCCCAGGAAGAGGTAGTTGGACGAGGGAGGGAAACCAGTCTGCAATCGGAGGTTACGGTACTCATGGCGTATCATACAGTAAGCCAGTACACTCGGTATGACGATCAGTTTGGTGCATAGTTGCTGGGCCACGTGCACTGTATCTTTATTCTTTTTTTAATGTGAACGGGCCACAAGAAGTGTGTCCTGAATATCGACCGTATACCTTATTGAACAGTCGGAGGAGGTCGGCGAATTGTCCGTGGACGTCACCGCAGATCTTGACTGGCGCCTCGATCTCGATGAGAGACGGCTGCTCGAGGAATAGTTTGTGCGCCAGACCTGCGAGGGAGGTACGGTAGATACGGTAAGAGCGAGCTTACTGTATCCCTAGGTTACCCTAGTTCCCTAGGTTAGGTTACTGTAGGTTACTGCACTGTAGGTTACTGTATCTACCATATCCCGAGTGGTTTACGGTAGGTACGGTAAGAACTGTAAGGTTGAAGCTACGGTAGCTTCACGTCAGCTACGTCTGATTGAGTAGTCAGGGATACGATTTCTGGATGAGCGCAGCATGAGGGGGATTACGGTAGCTTGAGATCGGCTACCGTAACCTGCTGAGGATGCGATAGGGTTACGGTACTGACGACAGATGTAGGCGATCTCTCCGGCGCTGACTTGGGTGGTGAGTCCCTTGGAGGGATCTGTCGTTCGGAGCACCCGTTGGATCAACTCCGTAGGAGAGATCTTCACCGGAACAACTGGAATACGGTATCCATTTGGTACGGTATACGGTACCCTAGATCCTGGGGATCCTGGGGATCCTGGGGATCCTGGGGGTATCGGTAGCCTACCTTCTGGGGATCCGGTGTTCATCGTGGGCGGGGGCGGTAGTGGAGAGACGACGTCCGACCGTCCAGTGCGAGACTGCGAGTAGAGAATGAGGGGAGAAGAAGAGAAAATAATGAAAAAGAAATGTAATTAAAGATATAAATGTAATTGAATTGTTTGTTCAAGATTTTTTTGCATCGAAATTGATCAATTAGTAAAAAAGACATTTGCAAAATAGTATCGCGAAAAAATACCTCAGCCGAGAGGGGCTTCCGAAGTGGCTCCAGCGATTTATTGTTAGTTTTGCGTCGGCTAGACGACTTCCTGTGTTTATAAAGTGCGAAAAGTATTCAAAATTGAGTAACTTGGTACTCTTTCTGATACATTCCCTGCTAGCACGAGTATTGGATTGCAATGGCTCCCTAAAATGAGCGAATTCCAAAGTGACATTACGCAAAACGAGTCTGTTCTAATTGTACATAAGAATCGAATTAAAAAAACAGATTCACCTTGAAGTGCCGCGTTTCCGGGATTTTGAGCTTACTTTCTCTTTGGAGTAAGAAAAGAGAAAGCTCATCTTGAGCTCGCCAGAGAAATTCTTCGAATGTGTCCGATTTAACTCGAGATTGGTTTTTATACGCAAAATAACTACGTTTCCCGATTTAGTTGAGGGATAACATCATTCGTCTCTCTTCCTTTGAGCGTCTTTCCCAACGGTCCCGTAGTGTAGCGGTTAGCACTTTGGACTTTGAATCCAGCAGCGTGAGTTCGAATCTCGCCGGGACCTTGTTCTTTTGCTGCTTCTCAACCAATCACACTTGGGATTTCGCAAAGAGTATGATCATAAACACTTTATTCACTATTGCATGACAAGATCTCACAGAGATTACAACGAATAAACTGTACAATTTGACTAGCGATTGAGAGTTAGGTGACCCGAGCAGAAACAGTTTGTATGCACTGGAAAGAATGGTAGTTTTTTTGTTCAAGAGATCCCATGGAAAACGGAAATATATATAGCAAGCAACACATAGAGTCCCTGAGAAAGAAAATAAACTGCTTCCGGGGGCATGAATAAATCCTAGGTTCACACACAGAAAGGCGAAGAATCACGGGGGATATTGGTGAGAAACAGGGAGGGAAAAGAGAGAAGATGAAGAAGGAGTAAGTTGTGCAAGAGTAGGAAAGACTGCAAGAGACCCGAGAGAAGAAAAGACGATCGGAGAAGAGGAGAAGCTATCACATGAGACATGGGAATAGGGTGAAGTGGATCAGCAACCAACTAGAATAGGTGCAGTGTAGGACCCTACACTCGATTGCTCGTGGTTTTTCGTATTGTTCGGGGGCTAAGAAAGTGATTTCGGTCATCTACAGTAGTTCGTCCTTGTCGTTGGGAGCCAATTCTGGGTCGAGAAAGAGATGGGCGGGAGGGGGCGGCGCGCCCGCTTGCGCCGCCAGATACGTCGTTTGCGCCATCAGCAGCGCGCGGTTCTCGGCGCTCGCGGATCGGCGCCGCTGGGCCGGGTCCGCGCGCGGAAAGGGCGCCGGGTGACGCGTCTGAAGCGTCGGCTGCGCGGACGACGACGCGGATGACGCTTGCGGCGGAGGAGGCGACGATGTCCTGCAAGAGGCGAACTATTGGGCGGACGGGCGCAACGGGAAAGGGAGTGCACACTGCAAATGAGGGGCTAGAGAGGATCCTGACGGGTGAGAGTGCTACTATGAAATCTATGGCTCTAGGCCGAGTGAGAACAACTGCTCCCTTCGACAAGTTCTCATCCGACCTAGCTCCCAAGAGTTGAATTTGACACGTACTCTACTAGAAATCATGCAGGTGGACCGTGCAATAGAGAAGAAGCCGTCTCTTCATTTCTAGATCTTGTCAATGAGCATGAGAAGAAACGGATTCCTCACTTGGAAAATATTAGAAGCCGTGCATACAAGCACAAAGGAAGGGGGAATGGGAAGCGAGGCAAGCGGGGTTAGGCAGGAACACACTCAATTGATATACTCAATCGATATAATAATAACAGACAACGAATCACAGACGAATCAATCGGGGCACTTACACGAAAGTGACATTCCGCCACTGCAAAGAATGGAAAGTTGAGATGGTTCATAACAATGGAACTGAGAATAATAAGGCAGTCTTTCGTCAGGCAACATTCACGTTCATCCCTCTCTCTCTTGCTGGTTAGACAGTAAGCGAGAGAGTGTGTGGAATGGAGAGAGTGAAAGGGGGCGGAGCTTAGACGAATATTTCGAATTCGAAATCGACCTGCTGCTGCTGGTGAATCTGCGCCTGGAACGTCTGGAAGCGCACTCGCGGGTTCTGAAAATAACATTTTGTGAGATTATCATTATCATTACTTCTATATAAAGCACAGATCTCTGCGTGTTTGTACGCTTCGAAAAGTCACGTAGGCACGTAAATAAGCCTCAAACAAGTGTAAACACGTCGGACTTCACCCGTCACCACTCCCCCCTCCAAGTTCCAGAAGCTTCTAGAATATCTTACGAACCGGTATCTTATTGTTAGACCTAATTTGACAGAGTCAAGCACCCGATACTCACGTATCAGAAGAGGCATCTTACTACCGTATCCGAGATACAGTTCAATGAGTCACACACCTGATTGGCCAATTGCTGCTGTTGATCGTGAATGGCTAGAGAGGCGGAGGAGTTGGACATGCCCGATCCTCGTCTCTTGTCGGAAGACGAGTTGTTGGAGGGCAGACGGATGCCTGTGAGAATTATCGTGAAAATATTAAATCGTTCCGCATATTACTCCTTTCCGTTCTACATTATCGCCGAACAGTCATAGAGTATTCATTGCTTGCGAATTTGGCACATGTTTGTATTTTGAAAATATAAACATCCAAACCTCCGATTATTTCCGAGGAAGACCTTCGAATCGTCATGCAGTCGTCGGAGGACCGTCTACAATTATTAATTAATTATTTAGTTTGAAATTTAAAAGTGCGAAAAGCAAGCCAAACGGGTGCCAAACGGTGCTGGCGGAATTCAACTCGATCACTCAATTGAAAAATAATCTCATTCTGAATGTGATTCGTTTCTGATTTTGATTCGCTCTCACGTCAGTCATTTAGCAAGAAACCATGCAGATAATGAAGAATAAGAGGATTTTTCAGCGTGCAAAATTGACCGCAAGCATGGCTCATTCACTGCTTACTCACACTTTTCCCTTAACAAACGCGATTCGACGTGGCGGAGTTTGGGTGGATTCTCTGATATGAGCTAACTATGTGCAGTTAGGAGAAACATATTTTCATTTGGCTAGAAAATCTTACGCGGCTCTCAGAACTTTTCAGATCGTTCCCATCTTGATCAAATATTTCTAGCGATGGTTTGGTAAGAAATATCTGTGGGTTTTCGAAATGAAGACCCCAATTCTTGCTAATCCAACTCTCGTTTATTCTAACCTGAACGTGGTGTTTCCTCCTCCCGATATGCTGACAGATTGGACGTGTTTGGGCGAGTGAGTGACCTCATCGATGATGATTTCCGGTCTCAACATCGACGATCGACGCAGGGCACTGAAAGGGGTACGGTAGCCGAAAAAGTCAGTCCTCGATCAGGACCGGGAAACAGGCCTATTTCCCGGCCGCGCAACTACGGTACGATGCACGAGTATCAGGCAGAATAGCGTGAGAGAAGAAGAAGTGTCACACCAATATCGATCGATTATATGAAATTACGTGCAGGTATACGGTAGCGAGGGGTTGAGAGCGAGTGAACGAAGAAGCTATGGTAGTAGACGGCGAGAGGGATACGGTAGCGAGGAGGAGGGAAGGATACGGTAGTCGAGAGGTTACGGTACGCGGGGGGAGGAGGGGTCTACCTGGGCAGAGTTATCGCCGGCAGCTCCACAGACTCGTCTGAGCTACAAGGAATATGGTGGTGCGAGTGAGAAAAGGAGAAAGGGTGTACGGTAGAAAGATGGTATCGAAAATTCGAGCTATTATCGTGAAGAAACCGTCTCTTTATGCCTCATGCACAATGACGAGATATGAAGAAACGAATTCTTCGCCCTAATCGATAAATCAATATTGGATACGGTAGATGATCTTACCCCGAGGAGGAGCGGCCTTTCTTGCCCTCGCCCTTCTTCAGACGACCGAATGCTGAGGTACACCCGCACTTGCCCGCAATGCCTCCTCCTGGAAAAAGTTAGTTCACCTCAATCATCTCACTGATTTCCTCTGGTCAATTTTGATGAATTTTTCTATGTTGAAATACTAACTAACTACCATTATTGTACTATCGCTGATCATGTTCTTAATTTATTGATTAATATTAATACGAACCCGGTCCGGCACTGCTGGTCGGTGCCAGCCACCGCGTCTTCTCTCGCTTCTTCCTCTTCCCACAGAGAAGGCGACGGAATGAGTGACGGAATTTCTGTAATTATTTATTTTAAAGTTGCAAAATTTGATATTTAATGAAGCCCTCATTATTTTGAACAAGAGTGTGTATCGCTGTATTCCCCTAACATTTTGTTTTGCTTTTTTTCGACGACTTAAAAAAAATTGAAACCTGATTAATTGCTGCATATATGAAGAAGTTAATGGACGAATTGAGATATCCGAGGGCGGTGAACCAGTGAAACCACAACTGTAACTGCACAAATCACCTTTGTATACCGCCCCGTTCCCCGCAATAGAAGAAAACTAGCTACGGACTAGCTAACAAGCTTGTACAGGCTTTCCCTTCAGTTTTCTTCAAATAGCAACTCCACTTGAAGCAGTGCATTTTTCGGCCGCCGAAAGGGAAAGCCTTCTAGCTACGAGGGCCGCACTAGACAGCCATTCGCTAGATAAGGAAAATGAAATAAAGCATTATATGAACCGAATATGAAAATCCTGGCACCGGTGGTACCAGGTGAGGCATGGATCCGACCCAGGAACCGGAACCCGACCCAGCCCCCGATCCAACCTCGTAGTGTTCCGACCATGAGTCCATGAACAACATGTAGATTTTGATCATGTTCAGAGTGAAGAACGGCATCCAGCAGATAAGAAATACCACTGGAAAATGAATTTCAAATTATGGTATTTGCATCCTGCGCAGGATCACTGCATTTACAATAATCAGTGAATAAGCTTTCAGATACCGGACCCAAGTTTTAGGTCATTTTTTTCTGAAGATCAAAGATCAAAAACAGATCGCAGCTCACTCATAACAGTGGCGACAAGCTTGGTCGCTCTGGCCTCTCGTCGAATAGCCATTCCTTGCTTGGATTTCAACTTAGCGAGCAGATCGAGAGCCCAGTCCTGTAAACAGAAATTGTTCGGAATTATTACTCTATCCAAATTAATAATGATTTTGGTCGCGAAACGGAATACGAATAATTCGCACAATCCCTATTCGATATTGGAAATGCACAGCACCAAGACACTAATTTTGATGCGCAATTTTGATCAACTAATTTTATTTAGATAATTCAACAAATAAAACCATTCAATCAAATATAATTCAGGTTTTGCCCGTGGTTTTCTAATTCGGATTTTATTTCTATTTTAGTGTCGCTATCTTTACACAATTAGGTCTCACCTTCAATCCAGCCAGTTTTTTTCTCGCAATGTACACTGATTCTCTTCGGGCGAAAGAGTAGAGATGAGAGAGGGACGAGCGCGAGGGTCGCTCCCAATCAGATATTATCTCCGATAGACGACGCATCTTGCGTGTTTCTACCTGAAATTAATTTCAGGTTTAATCAGTGCTAAAATCAGGGGCAAATCGGGGATCGAGCGAGGGTTGGGACCAATAAAATGAAGTCCCAAACAGCACCCGTCGGGAAAAGTTGCGGTAAATACAACGACGATGGACTCCAATTGTGCACAGGAAAATGGAAGGGTACTAGGTCGGATGAGAACATTCGGATGATAACCTACTGGATGAGAACCAAAAAATTTTTCGAGCGCTGTAGTATTTTGCCAGTAGGTTCACAAACCCTCATGCGAAAGGAAACGAAAAATTTTGGTTACTATCCAGTAGGTTATCATCCGAATGTTCTCATCCGACCTAGTGATGGAAGGCAACCGATATAAAGGCGGAAATCTCGGGGAAGAGAGCAGTGGGTTGTCATGAAGAATAAGTCTCTTCTTTCGTCGTATTCTTGCACGTGTGCAAGAAATGACGCGGAATGAAGAGACGAATGCTTCATTCAGGAGAGCAGGGATATCACAATGATAAGGCACAGTTATCATTGCGACAGCTCCAGAGCACACCAACAACGTAGGATTGTGAGGAAAGATGAGGCAAGATTAGAAACGACGACGAAAAATTTGGGGGGGGGGGGATGTCACAGAAAAGGGGGAAATGTTTGGATTAGAGATGGCAGGATGAACAAGTCGTTCCTCCATTTCACAGGGGGTGCACTGTGAAAATGAAGAGACTTATTTGTCAATCTGACTGTTAGGTGTCTGTATCGATAAACGGAGGTACGGTATCTATCCACACTACGGTGCCAGAGGCCGTATGCATGAACCCGACAAAAAGTTTGTCCGGCCAACGTGACGTCACTAGCGTAGGGAGAGGCGTCGTCGAGAAACCGCTCCCCCTACGCTAGTGACGTCACGTTTGCCGGGCAAAACGTTTGTTGAGGTTCATGCATAAGGCCAGAGAATGGCGCGCCGCGGGGTCACTTACCGCAAGCATCGAATTGGCGCGCGCACGGAGAAAGGGCACGCACAGCCCGTTCTCACCACCACCGCCACTTCCCCCGCCACTCGGCCCGCCGAGTACGGACGGAAGCGACGCGGCACGACGCTAGAACGAAGGAAACGATAGTAGAGGTTTCAACCACAACCGACACTTATTTTTTGGTTTCGTACGGCGGTAAGGCCAGAAGAAGAATAGTGGAGATAAGATGATAGAGAAATAACAACGAGAATGAAGGATAGATCAAAGACGTCCTGATAGACAGAAAGGTGAAGATGGACAGTATCAACAGCCAAAAGAAAGGACGAAGGGATAGATCAAGATGGTCTAGTAGACATGTCTTACTAGTGGCGGTTTGAGGGAGTGCAGTGCCTTGGAGTCCTCCGTGATGGGCGAAGTAGTACCTTCGGGCACATGGGAGTGGCTGAAATGAGGCATCTCGAATCGAAGACAAGTTGTCGACCTCAATGAAGAAATGCCTTGATTTTAGAAAAATAGTTGCTTAGAGTTTCATCTCATTAATCTATTGCAGTCTAAGAACAGTTTTTTTTCATGAGAATTAAATCAAAGAACATTAAAAAATGCAATCTAAAAATAGTGCTGCATTATTTTCAGAAAATCTTTGCGAGATTGATAACTCATACCGTCGTTTGCTGGCGACTTTCAACGTGACCGATGATTTCCGCCGACCGCCCCGCCCGGGAAACGCCTCGGAGAAGCGACGAGTTACGCTTAAGTTTACATTTTGTAAATATTTTCAAAATAATTAAATTAATTACTTCTTCTTGTAGCTCATCCTCGGTACTTCCAGCACTGGACCGACCATGGAGATTGAGGAGGTGGAGCACTCGGCCTCCTGCAAAGAATAGTTGTCGTGGAATAAGAATCGGCATTTGCTACAGCTGTACCCGATAATAACAAGGTATTTGAAAACAGTGTTTTTTTTTCAGTTGTTTAGGATTTTGATTGCTCAATGAATGAATAAATGAAGACTGCCGAACCTGTTTCAACGTCACAGCTTCCAGCATCACAGAAGGCGGTCTATCGTCGTCGTAGCACATTGATGTCGTGTTCTCCTGACTTCCGGAAGAGGACGGATGAACGGCTTCGAGGATGGTTTGCAGCTGGAATGTACTAATATTTAGATTTGATCGATTGAACCTCTTTCTAATGAGATTAAATTTATGATTGTGTGAAAAAACTGATGAATTTTCGAGTGATATTTGGCTGCTCAGATTTTTTTATTATCCAAATTCAAATCACTGTATGTTGATATCAGGAAAT
This sequence comes from Pristionchus arcanus, assembly GCA_900490705.1. NCBI lineage: Eukaryota > Metazoa > Nematoda > Chromadorea > Rhabditida > Neodiplogasteridae > Pristionchus > Pristionchus arcanus. The sequence goes on along the minus strand of LS484717.1, from coordinate 168,699 downwards.
GGTTCTGCAGGAGACAACATTTTTAGGGAGAATCCTGTGAATGACAACAACAATCAACTGACCTGTTCCCTCTCCGAATCTCCGAGTGAACTCGCGTGCTCTGCCGCTGTCTCTTCGATCTTTCTCAGCAATGGTTTCTCCCACGTGATCATGTTACGGTTGCGAGGAGCCACGCCTGCAATATTATTGATTTGTAGATTTGTTAGATTCCGAATTATTGATAAATGCATTCAAGTCCTCTTAGAAATTAAATTTCTCGATTCTGCATGTAAGATTATGAGCTGTTTTTCACATCGATGTAGAGTTGAGACACTCACAATAAGGTAGACAAAGTACCTTACCTATCACAGTTTCGATGGCAGACGTGGTGATATTTCCGACGTCTGCGCCGAATCCGAGGAACTGTCCTCCCGCCATTTCCTACAATCCATTGAATTGTTATTTATGAATCCAAATGGCGTGATTCATCAGGGTCAGTTATAACTACTATGTGTACGTGGAGAAGCTTATGTACTATTTTTCTAGATGTCACTTAGTTTGAGCAAATCAAAACGGATTGCTCACCTGCAACTGAATGGCCCTTAGCCGCTTCCTGAGAGTGTAGAAGATGTACCCGTACGTGATCAACATTGTCGTGCACGGAAGATAGAAAGCGAAGAGGGAGGACAGCAGCATGTAGCTTGAATCATTTTAATTACTTTAGTTAAATTTACATATTGTAAAGTGCTATTGGCATTCTCAATTGTAAAAACAAATTACATAAATATTTAAATAACAGTGAAATGGCCTACACAGGAGCGTAGATGCCGCAATGGTGCTCTGTCTCCAGCACTTCTGCAGTCTTCTTGTTGAAACCTGCAAAGAATAAAGGATCAGATTTAGAACCACAGAAAAAGAGTCGAGATGGATGTGCTTGCATACCGAATCGTTCTGAGAAAATGTAGGGTTGGTGAATGGGAAAATAATATTGAAAAGCTAACTCAATGGAAGACTGAGGAGGATACAGAAGATCCACGTCAACGCAATCGCTGTGTGGACTCTCTTTCGATGCTTCTGAGTCTTGTATTCGGCAGGTTTAGTCGCCGCGACCAGTCTGCAAGGATTCTTGTCATCTTTGTCTCTCTTCTTCAGATTGACCACTTTTACGCTGGATGCACTCGCCTAGTTGTCTTGCCTTACATGGCATCAATGTTGCGATAATTTTTCAATGTTATCGAACAGATAGGCAAGATAGAATGAAGATAGAGGGTTATCACCGTTATCATCTATGAATGATTCGAAAACGAACCGATCAATAGATATGAGAACAAGATGGACGATGGAAGCCGTTGATGCCATGACATCGAGAACGCAGAAGATATGACAGACGGGCAGGGAGAGATACCATTTGAGATCGTTGATCTGCAATTTCACAGGAAATTCAATTACCAGGAGTAGGAGAAGAGTGAAAAAAGTCTTTGATGATTAGGTTACATTTAAAATATTCACTGCCACAAAATTGATGTTGCCTTTGCATTTGTTGAATCGTTTCTTTTACAGTCTCTGGCAGAGTTCACAATGATCGTATTTCCTCATCATGATGAACCAATATTCTCTGACCAACCAAATCCCGTGCCATTGTGTTGTATTTACAACATTATGACGTTTGTGTCTACTGATTAACGAACCGATAGATAGATGCTGAATGGCATGACGAATGCGCCCACAATGCAATCGGCCACAGCGAGAGAGACGAGAAGATGGTTAGTAGGCGTTTGAAGGGATTTAGTCGTCCAGACTGCCAACATTACCTGGAAATTTAATCGTATTTTCGGGGTTAGATTTTTCGCTTGGTTACTCTGTCGAGACAGGAACATTGAATGCATTGTCTTGTTCCCAAACCGTTTCAGAGGTTAACTTTTCAGGGTACTATGTCGAATGAGAACCCCGTCAGATAAGAACCCACTGGATGACCCACTGGATGAGAGTCAATATTTTTTGAGGGTGCAGTATTTTGTCAGGTTCTAAACTTCACAAACGAAAGAAAAAATTTTTGCCGGTTCTCATCCGACATAGTACCCTTTCAGGTTCAAATGCGGTGCAAGAGATGGAGAGAGAAATGACGTGTTCATATGCAGTTTTCAGGGCTTTTACTCTTCTGGATCTAATGTTTCCATTCACATCTTCTATTGATACTCTGCACGACGCCTTGATTGCATTGTCAACCCCTGCAAAGTGAGCAAAGAAGCTACTCCTTCTTCTCAAAGGCTGATTGAGAATACGTCTCCTCATTTCTCATACTCTCTCACCGGTCACAGTAACGAGAGATCACGTTAAATGAAGATTTCCTCCTTTGCTCCCTCGCGAGCTTTGATTTCCGAGTGTCTCTCTCTCTCTCTCTCTCGAATATTCTTCTGCTCCGCTTTCACACGCTTTGCCCAGCTCACGATCCTCTTTTCCTTTCAGAGTTCATTCATGCACTTTTCCCTCTCCTTCTTCTTTCCTTCCCTGAAGCTTCCTTGACTCAAAATAGTCACTTCGGGGCGAATTTTGATTGGTCTAATTAGAGCAAATCTCGGCTCGAGTGCGGCGAAATACTCGAGAGAGGCAGAGAAATTACGGTTGTCAAGACTAATCAGGGTCTTCGTGAGACCGAAAACAACCTCTCACGGACCCAAAACAGATACGATGATAGTGGACTATACGACACTGTAGCTTAAGATTAAGGCTATCATTCCGCACTTTCGCAGCTTGGTGAGAGAGTATCTACGAGGAATGATGAGACGAATTCAATCTGACAGTCAACTGAAGGTTCAAATCGAGTAGTCACGCCTTTTCCCGGCACATCGTCTCAAAACGGAAACACGCCAGCTATTTTTGGGATATTACTCAGTCTCTGCTGTTTACCCCCGCAGAGATCTCTGTTGACGGTCTAGTGGAAGTTCAGGAGGAGAAAAACGCGTGGGTTCCCAGAAAAATGCTAAAGAATATTCGAAAAACTCGATTAATTTCAGTAAATCCCCATTTGCGATCCCCTAAATCAATCTTATAGGAGATCACAACTAGCGCCAGTAAATGCAGTAACTCGATGGTAAAAAATACAAAAAAAAATAAAAATAAAAATAAATAAACAAAATAAACAAAAATATACAAAAATACCGACCATGACATTGCCGGAGATGCAGATGATAGGAACGATTCCCAGTAGGAGAAACCACCATTGACGTCTGAAATTGATATCTACTATATATGAAGGAGAGATGTCTCCCGATGTGTGTTTGTTCACTATTGCGAAAGTCAGGTAGGCAGAAAACTAAACTGTAAACAAGGGCAAGCGTGTACCGCCCGCTTTCTATATTACGAAATGGATGGAAAGCGAACCGGGCAGCGATGAACCCTGCCAGCCGATCGAAATCGGCTGGTGCAACTTTTCTGTTTTTTGCCCAGACTACGACAGACTGTGGTGGGTAAGGAATGCGAATGATAGAATACTAAATAGACTGGGAAACTGTACCAAGATAAGACCCCCGCTCACCTCACTGCTCCTTCCCCCGCAATCATCTCAATACTGCTCGTAACGGAGTAATTGGGTGCCATCGTAGACAGCAGAAGAACAGCTGCAGTCGAGGTAGCATTCTCCTCCATTGAGCCACTCTCGCTCCTCCGAACACCAACGGGAACGGCTCCTAGGACCTGGTCATGCATCATTACATAAATATAAAATCGCAAAAAAATATCGATCATGAGATGAAGCGACAATGACGCGCCTCGATAAAAATACAGACATAATGAATGCCATATCAAATTCGCGAAAACAATGCAGAAAATCAAATAAGGACATGAGGTCCGTTTTCTACCTACCTCAGAAAAAGTAGTTATCGATAAGAAATGGCCATCCAATACGTGTTGTTGGAAGCAACCGGGGGAATAAAATAGTAAGCGCGAAATGTGCGAGTATGACGAGGAATACTGAAGAAAGAGAGGAGGAAGGGAGGATTGCGTGGCTGGTCAGGTGCGATGCGATACTAGACCATGCAGAGACACATACAACTCAGAATTTGAAATACGAGTTATCACTTCTTCGTTTCGCGTATTCTCATTATTCTTAGTGGTAGGAGAGAACGAGGAGTGAAGAGAGGTCTTGAAACACACTACAAACAAATCTCATCATTCGCCATCTTTCTAGTTGGTGAAGTTCGATCTGACTAATAAGAAAAACGCCACGTATTTCTAAGATATGGCTAGCTTTCAGATTTCAAAAAATGCATCCAATCAAATCAATTCTAGGATTTATCGGTTAGAAACCATGAAAGTTCCAGCGTGTGAAAAGACTGAACAATTTCACGAGACTGAACGAGTAAGGGATGAAATCTCCTCCCCTCCTTCCCGCTCTCTTCCATCCCCCTTTTCAAATATGTTGCATAGCAGACCGATTGATATTGAATGGAAGGGAAGGACAGAGGGAACGGGTGACAAATGGGGTGGAATGGGGATGAGATGAATAGGTGGAGGTTGCCCATGTTTGAACCTTGAATGTTTGAATCATTGTCCATTTATTCGAAATACCTGGTTTTTGTCAACCGTGTTGGAAAATTAAAGAAAATTTTCCGTTATTGTGAAAAGAAAATCTTGACTTGATTTCAATCAGAACAAGTTTGATGAATGGAAGGAAGAAATGGTTGCATCCTTGCGAAACTCACGCTTGAAATCAGCCTCGTTTTCATGTTGTGCTAACTGCCTCAATAAGCGATTTCAGGAAGGAAAATCGAGCAGATTTTGGTGATGTTTAGAGGCAAAATAGTTCCGCCATCGTTGCAGGGGTAAAATTATTTAGACCATTAGATATACGACCGATTTGTAAAAGCCAGAAACGAATGCAACCTTTCCATTACGTCCACAAGTGGCTGAGAAGCAAATTCTTTGGCAGAAACATCGTGAACGATGCAAAAGAGATCAATTTCGCGAAGGTCGCGCACTTTTCGAGAGAGAAATCAGTGGAGCGAAGGCAGCGCGAAGAATGAAGAAAACTTGAAGAGGAACAATGGGATGCCCTGCGGGGGAGGACGGGAATGGGAATACTAACTCCAAGGGGTGTCTCGATGGCGCTAATCGATGGGATAGCAGGGGAAATCGGTATAAAATTTACTCAATCTTTGAGTACGCGTAGAAAAGGCATCCACGAACGCTTTAGAGATTGTGAAATGAAAAAAGAAATCCGTTGGCACTTGAAAAAACTGTTTGAATCTCGCTAAGATTCATCGCAAGAAGGTAGAAACCGGCAATTCTTGTGAACAATGAAGAAGCGTCACCGTGAATCTTTGAATGAATATTTCGTTGATTCAACTGTTCGTATTTCCTCATCATTCCTTAGAATAATCTACTAATGACCAACCGTTTATCAAGTGACACTTGACGAGACGGGGAAATGAATGAACGTGAATTAGAGAAGAAGGAAGTCTTTAATTGTTAGGACGTTTTGCTAATGATCACACTGAAGCACTTTCACGGTCGGTTTTCTTGGTTCTGTTCAGGAAGTAAAAGATCGATCGAATCTCAACTCGTAGTAATCTCGCGCGTCTTCCTAAAGACCCAAGTGAAAGCCCTCACTGAACACGAGTCTGTGGATTTGTGCGAGTGATCCCAGAGGGATTTGAACTATCTATCCGGTGCTAGTGTCGATCTATCATGGTGAGACTTGTGAGTGACAAATGGAGCACTTTAGAACAAAATTTATGCGAGTGATTTTGTTGGTGCTAGTGATCAAGGTGCCAGCACATTTATTGTGGTATTGCAAAAGTGTACATGATCAACGTGATGTTATGGTGCGAGTGATCATATCTAGAGGTAAGCGCCTGGGTAAATGAAAACTAACGTTACTAAATACACGCGTCAGGTACGCGTAATCACTCTAAGAATTTATTGAGTACGGCCAATATGTATACTATGAGCATAAAGTCCTGGTTGATGCGAGTGATCCAAGAGGGAAGTTGCTCATTATATTTCCGATATGTGCTTCGAAAGACAAAATGTAAAATCGCAGTCCATAGAGAACTGGGAGTATGCTGTACATAATTCTAGAGTACACATAGTATAGAAGCGACAGCAGGACTGGTGCGAATGATCGGAAAAGGGGAAGTTTCCCTCCTTCCACTCTTCTCGCTCTCTTGCGCGAGTGCGCATGCGAAATGCGGGCGGTGGAAGAGGAGAAGAAGAAGGGGGAGAAGAGGGGACTCGTGATTGGAGGAGAAGAAGAGGGCGTCAGACTGAGAGGATCCACGTATGAATTCACGAGTAGAAGAAGAAGAGGGAGGGGAATGGGAGAAGGGAGGAGGAAGAATGATGATGGCGGATGATGAGGATATGTTTACTAGTACGATCGGATACGAGGGTTGGGTCAGTGCCCCTAGATTTGAGCGTATTCTACGACATTGGTGATACGTTTCATTTCCCGTAGTTGTCTCGTCAATAGGATACAGGCAAGCAAGCACCTCGGAGTACAATGGCTGCAAATTTGTAGAGAAGACCGAACGAAGTGGAAAGTGACATTGCTCGACAGGCCTTGCTGTTCGATAAATAACTATGAATTATTAAGAATTACAGAGAAGCAAAACGATGTTTGGTCGCTCAATGGAGGCGTTCGTGATGATAGGTTATTTGATCAAAATACTGATGCTGATTGAGAGTTACGCAAGCTCCTGCAGAATTGCATATTATGCTCGATTTCTGAGGATTGCACGCCCACTTCCCACGATAAGAAAGGTAAAAGGAATAACTTATCAGCGAATAATACGTAGGTAGCATGAGATGAATACCATCAGCATGCGCAAAACCATCGTGAAACGTCTCCATAACACCGGCTTTCTACCCTGATCGAAAATCACAGGAATTTTCCGGGGATGAATCGAGGGATAAACGAGGTGGTGAATGGGCGCAAATGAGTAGGAAGAAGGAGTAACACGCAAATCGACTGAGATGGCCAATCAATGAAAGATTACTGAGTGAACTCGAGAAAGGAGGAAGTCGAAGAGTTTTGTTATTTCGAACTATGCCACTAAATTGTACCCAAGGAAAGATCAACACGCATAAGAACACGTCCTTCAGATGGAACAAAAGCGTCGTGGGTATTTTCGAGACTGTTCAAGACTGGCGAAAATATGCTGAATTCAGCGGGAATGCACTCGGAACGGCTCCTTTTCAAGGCTCTTTAAGGGCTTGGAGCTATAAACGGAAAATAATCCAATTTGTTGATCAATTCTTTGAGACAATAAGTAGATGTATCGCGCAATTTCCATCGACAGACGTTATGTCGGATGAGAACATTCGGATGATAACCTACTGGATGAGAACTAAATAAATTTTTGAGCGTCGTAGTATTTTGTCAGTACATTATAAATCGCACAATTGGAAGAAATCGAAAAAATTTGGTTCTCATCCAGTAGGATATCATCCGAATATTCTCATCCGACCTAGTGTCGACGTTACTCGATCCAATTGTGACGCGAAACAGCAAGGAATGCGATTGTCTGGGGTATTTTTCAGACACCTCTATCTTTTTCTTATGGCATTTGTCTCGCGCCCGGGCGTAGAAAATCGAGTGTCAACGACAGGATTGTCAACGACGACAACGACGACGACAGAAAAGAGGAAATGAGACGAAAAGAAGGGAGGATCTGAGAAAACTCGAGGGAAATCAGGCGGCGCCTCTTGAAAGTGAGGATGAAGTGTGTGAGGGATAATTGAGAGGACCTGGCTGATTAGTCCAGCCTACGATATCAGTGAAGCGATCGTGCTAGGCATGGACGTCATGTGTGAGATCAATGTTAGATGATCGGATGAGGCGGCAAGGGTGATTCTGGGTGGAATGTCCAGGCGCAAAATGTACATCTGCGCATAGCAATGATTCACAAGAGATGGCGCTTCTGCCGATCTCGAGCGAGGTGGTAGATGGGGAAGAGAGGAGAGGTATCGACGCACTCCAGCAGAAAAGTGATGAAACATGATACGGGTGAGGGGCGAAGAAGGTAGGCACATATATCGCGTATCGCCGCCGAATGGAGAAGGGGGAAGAGGGGAAACCGACTATGGAGGGAGGCGTCGATTGTGGATCGACTATTCTACCGGGTCGGACATCCTGAACGAAGGAAAAGTACTGAAATTGGCAAAAAATAAGGTAACATAGACGCCTGAACTCTAAGTTTTCACGTCTCTACTGTGCCACGCGTCGTCAGAATCAACTACGGAGGACCTAAACTCTGACTAATAATGAGGAATAGGTAAGGTATAAATCATGTAAGTTCCAATCTCTTCAACTATGATGACAATCTACCCAGAATGAGTTGAGGAAGTGTGCCTATTTTTGATGGTAAGAAAATATATTTGGCTCATTCGGAACACTAATGGTCTGTGTCGCATCAGGAAGGAAATCAGCAGATTGTCGAAGAACGAGTCAAATAGCATAGAATGCAGCAGGGAAGTGGCAATCAGGAAGTTGAATAAAGGAAGTGAATGTCACTTATTATTAAATCATAATGGCAGGATGTATTATGGTTCTGCCGCTGTCCCTGTTCCTTACATCAGAAGTAGGGTTGCAAGTTCGGGATCGGCAATCCCGAAAGTCGGGATTACCGACCCTCTTCCCTAGCTGTCTCTCTCACTATCGCATGATATTTTTCATTTCTAACCGTCTAGCGCGAGTGAGTACCGGTATTACCGATACCGAACCAACAACCCTAATCAGCAGTCAGAACGCGCGAGAGGATTACTAGAGTTTGGGATGCTCGCCTCCATTTATACGAGATGAATCACGGTAATTCGCACTCTGCGAATCACAAGACCAGTGGGATGAGGGGGTGGGCTGTATGAGTAATTGGCATATAATATTCCAGGCATGATTTACCCGTAACAATAAGATCTCCCACCAGGGATGGGACACCCCCACGCTCTCTTCATTTCGCATGCCGTCTCGTTTCTCTGACTTCTGTAATAGCGTAAGTAAAAGTACGGTACCCTTGATAGTTAACGATATGAATAACTGATTTCCCGTATTTAGAACTCTAAGAATCAGTAAACCAGAAGATGGGGGTGGGTGCATGGGGAATTGATAATGCACAGTCATTATTCCCCTAACGCGCGTACACTGATCCCGATACGTGCCTGGTCCCCTACAGCGGTCCACTACCGCGAATGATGAAGGGGCATTTCTATGAGCGAATGGGATGAACAATGACCATGCACTCTCCTCATTCCGCGTGCTCTCTCGCCTACTCTGACCGGTTAGAGATCAGGGAAAAGAAGGAGGGTCTCAGACTGATTCAGATGATCCTCTCGCACTAAGGGACGAAGAACGTGTCAACAAGACGTCTTGAGAAGGAGGAGAAAAGGGAGGGGAAGACGGCACAGAATAAAAATGGCGAAGCTCGCGCGAGAGAATAACAGCATTTCCTGTGGCGGACAGTCGAGGGGAAGGCAGTCTCCAGATGCTGTCCGATCTCTCGTCAGTCTCGGATAGAATCAGAGAGAGGAGGTGCCTGGGAATTATGACTACAATAGGGGGAGGGAAAACAATATATCGTTGTTGCGGCTGCTACTGCTGTAGGCAACAGCTACACTGCAAAGCAAAGATGGTGGGAAAGAGATGTTGCGGTTTCGCAGATTTGAGAACTTGCTGGCAATGATTTCGCAGGAAGATCATCATCATGGATCGTGAGCATTGTCAAGGGAGATTTGAGAGCTCTCGTCATTTCACGTTGCAAGATTTTCTTATCGGTAAACCTCTATGAAAAATCGTCGCAGATGACGTAGAAACTCTAAAGATGACAACTTTGTTTTCGCTAGTCTGGCCCAAGTAGTCAGTGGCGTTTCCCGTGAATCCACTCGAAACGTGAGAAAACGCGCACGAAACGGCGTGCGGATCATGCGGTAGAAAGGACGTCAATGGAAGGGAAGGAAAACACTCTTGAAGAAGATACTGAAGAAGACGATACACTTGACCTACTGAGAGGTGCGCAATTAGCAGTTTCGCGTTTCAAGCGAAGTTTCCACGTGAATTCATTGTAAAGTGTCCAGATATTGTCATGCTTCAGATCCAAGTATGACTATGCAATAATTGAACAAGGAATGCGGTAGAAAGGACGTCAATGGAAGGGAGGGAAAACGCTCTTGAAGACACTGAAGAAGACGATACACTTGACCTACTGAGAGTGCCTTCCTTGTAGGAGCTTCTCCCATGGTGGATGATCTCTCATTACACAATGCTCTATTGGTTCTCTGACTGACGAGAGATTGTAAGAGGTATCTGACTCTCGTGGTTTCCCAGTGAATCTCTTACGAGGAGAGACTGGGAGCTCTTGTGATCAGAGAGTGACACTGTTTCCAGGGCTCAAGCATGGGAAGAGAGATATCGTCATGCGTCAAGTCCAAGCATGACTGAGCGGTAGAAATGTTATATATTTCAATTGTGAAGATAATTGAACTTTGCAATGAAATTATGAAGAAAAAATTTTGCTTCTGATACGTACTAGCGAGTTGACCGCCCTACCTTTGTGGTATATTTCCAAAATGAATGCGAAAGAGGCCTTCTTCGCATTGTGGTATCCAAGCATGCAGCTCTTCATATGAACTCACTACAATATAGCCCTACAATAGGCATCCGAACATTTCGGGTCCTACCTTTCAGCGAATAATCTAAAATGAAGAAAAAGATACATTGTGGTATCCTCGCGGGCGATGGGCGCAAACTCGATTCGATGTGAAACACAATGAAATTAAGGAGAGAAGAGAAGGAGAGAGAGGGGACGAATCTAATGCAGTAGAAACACGTGAAAGGAGATGAGAACTATGGAGTTCGAGAAACGGATTTGCTTAACTTAATTTAAAATTTAACGTATGTTGCTACTAGAAGATGGGGTGGCTAGCCAGCTTTGCGAGGATAATGCCTAACACCTTTAAATTTTCCTATACCCACTCAATTCCCATACATTAGCCCGCCCCTTCTGGTTTACTGGTTCATAGATTTCACACATTCTCTCACTGGCCAGAGACTTAGACCGAGGATTGCCTGAAACATCATCGAAAAGCCCATTCGAACGTAAGCTTTTGGAATGGGTAAATGAGGCCTTTTTGGTCGTCGAATGGGACTTGGGAATGTGATTCGGCGCTTATTGGAACTTTAAACTCTGTTCGAATGGGCTCTTTTCTCTAAGCCTTTGATCCCACAAATGGGAATTTGTCAACGTCAGCGCAATACTTTTTTTAATGGTCGTGATCTCTATAAAAAAAGTTTAAAAAAGTAAAGTACTGAGTCGGTTACTAACGCGTAACGCGTCGTCGACTACCCCACGTCTGCACTGCAACTGGGGCCTAACCCGTGATAACAGTGGCCTGTTGCTACAGTGGTCTATCTGCATTAATAATGGATGAGGCGAAGGTGAAATTAGCCAATCTGCGTGCAACTACTGTACTGTGGGAATATGACACGGAAGGCGCGTCAGCGGGAATGATATTGGCACACTTCTTGAGCATGCTGGGCTGCATTCTACGGCCTACATGATTTCTTGAATTGGAGCAGCACGCTTTTGAAAAGAAGAAAGGAAGGTCCAAGAAGAATATCGATTTCCCCTCTGCAATCGATGATCTACTTTTACGTCGTTGAGAAGGAGGAGGAGAAGAGGTTGAGAGGGGAAAGAAGGAGGAGGAGGAAAGGAGGAGGGAAGGAGTTTCGAGCGTGGGAGCGGCGTCGCACTGCGAAGTAGTGAAGGAAAGTTGGCAATGTATAACTCTCCTCGTTTCGCATGCTCTCTCGTCGCTCTAACCCGGGAGATATCACGCAAAACGAGATTCGTGCTCATGAAATGCGCGAAATCAGCGCAGCGATATGAATGAATACGGGCAATCGTGGGAGAGATCCCAGTTAGAAGCGCATTGAATGAGAAGATGAGGGAAGATGGAAGGGGGTCGAGATAGGGGAATCTACAGCTGTACTTCACTGAAAGAACCGTTGACTCTGAGTTATCATGGATAGAATAATCCGTCGTAATTAAGAAAATTGCACTAGGATAACAAAATACAATTGAATGAGAAGATGAGGGAAGATGGAAAGAGGGGATCGACCAGGGGGGATCTACTGCTGTACTTCACTGAAAGAACGGTTGACTCTGAGTTGTCATAGATTGAATAATCTGTCGTAATTAAGAATATTGCTCTAGAATAACAAAATACAATTGATTCACTCAAACTGAAAGAACACTGAACAACTGAACTTTCAAACTGAACTTTCACTGAAAGAACAGTTATGTTTCAGCAATCATCTCTGGTTTCTCGCATCCACATGGAAACCATTGTAAAGCGACCCAGGTGCGGTAGTGAGTGCTAAAACCAGTGATTGATCGAATAACCTGTCGTTATTGGGAATATCGCTCAAGAACATCATAAAACGCTTTTGGAGGCGATTTTTCTGCTCATAACGAAAAAAATCTGTAGTTGGAGGCTATTCAGATGCTTTTGGCTTCGCGGAACGCACCCAATTCGCTTATCTAAACGCTGTTCACCTGGTCCCGAGGGAGCTTTCGAACTACTTCACTCTGTGAACACTTTGGAGAAATGTAGGCAGAATGGGGGGAATGATGTGGAAGGAAGATTTCGGATTGATAAGTTTTACATTGAGATTGGTGGAGCGCACCACGGCCAAATGAAGCCCGAAAAGCGGGATTTTCGCTATACATTGGGCATCAGATAGGGTATGAACGGCAAGACAGAGCGCAAATCACGTATATTATGCGGCATGATTTGGTCAGAATCACCTAATTCATTAACCACTGTTGGAGATACGAAGTGCGATGCACAACGAGGCATCAAGGAGGCGAGTAGGTCACTACTCTCTCCAGGGGAGAAGAATGGGGGGGGGGGCAAAGAGGGGCTCGCTCTCGGGGCTCTTGCAAATGCGATCAGGATGGCGGGAAAGAAGCAGAAAAAGAGACATTGGTCAGACTCTCTCCATCCAGCACGCTCTCTCGCCTCTCTAACCGACGAGAGAGCACGCGGAATGGGAGACGTATCTGCGTAGGATCTCTCCATTTGAAATGCTCTCTCGTCGGTCAGAAGAATTGAGGAGGAGATGATTGCTGAAAGAGAGGAAGAATGGATGCACAAAAGCGAGTGATCCAATTTCCCGGAGATCTGAAAAAGAAGGAGAAATGTATCGAAAAGTCACGCCCGATTGACTGTAAAAATAGAAAAAAAGGAAGTATTGTGAGCGGAGAACGAGAAAATCGCGAAAAATGTTGGAAAACTTGATGATGCGCACTAAAAATGCAACATTTCTCGAAAAAAAGTGACGGCTCACAGATAATAGGGAAGTGGGTAGCAATTGTTGAGGATTGTTGAGTAATACGAGACTGGACTACAGACTGCATACAAGAAAAACGGCTTTCAACAAAATCAAAGTGCTTTTACAGTCTTCATTCAGTTACTACGATTGATGGTGGTACACAGGTATTATCGGAAACGAGAAAGCATAGTGATTGTTGTTAGAAGTACTTCGTTTGGCGATGAAAATGCACTCATTGTCAGATTTCGTTCGAAATAGCGGTAATCGTCTCTTCGTTTAACGTACTCTCCCATAGAATAGAGTCCCGATAAAGTGTGCAAAATTAAGAAGCATCGTGTTTCGAACTCTAATGATGACAACGTACTCAGAATTCGGGTCGAAATGAGGGATAAGAGATCGGCTATAGCCTCTCGTCAGTGATAATTGAGCGGCGCCGATGCTTGGGGGAATTTTACTAATTGGGCTTTCGCAGCGAGGGTGGGGTGCTCTCTCCATTCCGCCTTATCTCTCGCCTTCTCTAACCGGCGAGAGACAAGGCCATTTTGAGAGACGTAGACGACTAATACTGATAATGATTGTTGATAATTAGGAACGAATCAGCAACATTAGCGTATTTTTAGCGTTGGCAACAACGAAAAATCGGGATGAAAAGGTTTAGGGAAGAAAATGGAGGCAACAGTGCCCCGAAAGCGGCCGGATTTTCTCAGACTTGAGGAGGAGGAGGAAGAAGCGAAAAGTTACGAAGAGTGGTGAGAATCAAAAGGAGGAGGAGAAGAAGATGGGAAGAGGAGAGAATAGAGAGATGAAGCATAGCAATTAGGAAAGACCATAATCGAGAGGAGGGGAGGATGAGGTTGAAATTGCCCGTGGGTGCGAAACTGTGTTTTTATGCTGGAATAGTGAAATCATTCGAATTTGGGGATCTAGGGCTGTCCGAGCTCCGTCTCTTCTTTCTAAGCACTTGATAATCAGTCGGAGCAACGAGAAACTATCTACGTCAAAGGAAGAGACGAAAGCTACATTTTGACAGCTCGGCCATTGGTTTAGGCTCAGTTCGCTTGTAGATAGACATTTCATACTGTGTGTGTTGATTGTAGATAGACATTTCATACTGAGTGTGCTACAGGATCTAAGGCCTAATCAGTCGAGAAGTTCTTAATTTTGACGGCACATTGCGACAATTTTGCAGCTTTTCGATGCTGGGCGATCTCTGAACGACATTCGTATAGGATAGAATCGTCATGGAATAAACAGCTGGCTCAATGAGCTTTTGCTGCAAAAGTTGTAGTCAGAAAACAGTAATTTACCGGAAGATGGCAAAATCATAACAAAAAATCATGCAAAGGATGCTAATGATACGTTGGAACTAAAATTCGCGGAAAAAAGACAAAACTCAATCGTTTTCTCCATGTAAAAGTGACCGGAGGATGCGAGCATAAGAAAGAGGATGGAAAGAGGGCGCGAAAAATGGGACGAAGAAGGGGGAAAATAAGTTATGAGAAGGGGGGAGAGGGGCACTCGACGATGAGATTCTGCCCCCCACTAGAACAACACGAGGGCGGCTTGTTTTGATTGTTTTTGTTTTGACTGATTGGCGAAACAACAACAACAACAATGGTCTGGTCCTCGTCGCTAATCTGAGCCTTCCACAATCGTGTGGAATTATTCTCTCCAGTGCGCACGCTCTCTCGTCGGTCAGATAGTATGAAAGAACATGCGAAATGAAGAGATACGAGGACGTCGCTTCCCATGGGCGAATAGGATTTGAAATTTGCGAAATGTGAAGAACTGCACGTATTTTCAGCAACGCATGACTGAATTTTAAATTCTATGATTATTATATGCTACACGCTTCAAATTCAACCCTATAATTTTGCCATGGTCAACTGAAATGTTTCATTAAAATCTCTGGCAGGTCCTTCAAATTTCAATGAAACAAAAAAGTGAAATTTCAGAAGATCAAAATTACATACGGTCGGTCAAACGTTGCGCGCAACCTCAAATCTCACCCGAAATTGGGATAAATGTTCATCTCGCTCTACTCGAGGGGCTCATCTGTCATAGAGGAAAGAGAAGGAGGAGAAGGGAGGAGAGCGCTAAAGTCGGGTGTATTTCGGACGGTACCGAGTAGCCCCCTCAGTCTTCATCTAACTCACTCCTGTAGGTCGGACCGGCGAGATAGACTATTGGATGAGGAGAGTCCTTTCATTTGCAGCAGAGGAGTCGTCGGTCGGGGATCTCTTTCATTCGAATCGTTCTACTTTACTGTTTTCCCCCTCGCGCCCCGAATATAGTGAGATGAGCAATAGATCTCTAGCAATTACACGTGCTCACTGGAGAGGGATGTCCAGTGAGAATGAAGAGGAATCGAGAGAACGCGGCAATGTTCCTGTCTCTTCATTGTCTCTCGTCAGTCAGAGAACGGATAGAGTGTGAGGAAATGAGAGAGACGGACGATCCATCGACGCTTCCGGCCCGAAGAAACGAAATAGAGAGAGCCAATTGTCGCATCGGTAGCCGAATTGGGACGGCAGAGATGAATCTCCATATTTCGAGGGCTATCTCGATTACGCTATTGCTCAATTGCTCCAAGAACTGGTGCCACAAGAGGAAGGGTTGGACCTCAAAAGAATATGTATCAGCCATGAAATATAGACGCCTAAGTCTAAGTTTGTAGCTAATTTCTTCTGCGAACGTTCAGCCAGACGGTTCTCGCTGGTAATCACACCAAAGCGTTCCAAGTTCTCAGTAGCAGTAGAGCTCGAGAAATGAGCCGCCGTCTCTTCATTCCTCACACTCTCTCACCGGTCAGAGAAGCGAGAGAGTGTGCAAAATGAAGAGACGGCGGTATCATTTCTCGAGCTCTAAGTAGCAGCATCGACGAGTGTTTATGAATGTCTGAGCGACAGACACTAGCAAATTATTGTTACGAATGCCTTCTATTTTACGCGCACGCATCTCGCAGTCCATGCGTAAAATATGGCTAATTGGGTGCAGCAGGGCAAATCAGAAATTCGAGACGGATAAGCCGAAAAACAGCTCAGCAATGACAGTTCGCAAGCACTGCCGTAAATAGATGAGAGGGAGGAGGATTGAGAGTTCTCGAGCGAATGAGGAAATAGGAAAAATCGAGAGGGCTCTCGATAGTCACAATCTGAGATGAGAAGGAGGAATGCACGTGAATGATCGTATCGTGAATACAATTGCTCGTATCCAACAACTAGTTGAGCGTTTTTTGTGGATTGAACTAGTTCAATTATACGAAATCTAACGTTAAATGCAAAAGTTGAAACGGTTTTCAACTTTTGCATCGCTCAACTAGTTGTTGGATTAGAGCCATTGTATTCACGCTGTCTTATATCGTGAAGATTGGATCGGGCGATGAGCTATAATTCCAGAGGAAAATTCCAGGCCCATCAAATGAGCGAACAGTTCAGCAGTCTAGTCTAGCTGATCTATGATCTAACAAAAAAAAATAAATATAAGCCTAAATAAATACATAAATAAAATAAATATTGTAAATATAAGCCGCAAGCTGAGTAGGATTCTTTGTGATCTTTGAACTCTGCGCTTCTTGCGTTTTCTATTACATATATGGTGATGTCTGACCATCAAGAAAAAGTGTTCAAGGATAGGAAGCGTGCTTGAGCCACAGGTCCTCGAAAGGACAGCGACGGTCTTGGCGTAAGCACAGAAAGGCATCAACGAACGGGGGGGGGACGTCAGAAATCGGGCGAGACTGAGAGGGAGGGAAATGGCTTACAGTCAGGCAAATTTTATAGGCAGCATGAGACAGTTTTCGGCTGCGACTGGAATGATGAATGGTATGGTCTAGGGATGGCTCTCCTCTCCGACCAGTGAGAAATGAAGAGACCGTATTTCCATCCCTAGTCTGTGCGCATGTCTTTTCGACTGTGTCATCGCTAAAAGATGCAAGTTGAGTGATAAATGGAGGTATTATGAGGAAAATCTATGAAGAAAGCTCGGAACAAAGATCGAGCACTGTAAAATCAGTGGTCGGCTGATTATCTTCCCATTCAAAAGAGGATAGTGCACATAGAGCAAGGCAAATCACGGATGGTTGTGAATGAAGAATTCACACGGATTAGTGCAGCATGTGAGAGACGGATTCAGCCTAATCACGATCGTATCACACAAGAAGGCCAAGGTGCGAGGTGCGAGAAGAGCTCTCCTGACTTGTTGAATGGAAGCATAATTGAGGCTGAGAGACGTCGACGGGGATGAGATGGAAGGGGGAGATGAGGGAAGAGGAGAGAATAGAGTGATGTGACGGCGACTAAAAATGGACGAGGAGCCTACGCGCTATTATAATTTTGGTTGGTTATAATAGGTACAAGTGTAATAGGGATTGTCGCGGAATTCTCGGCATATTTCGATACTCTGATCTCTCAGCATTCTACTCCGACAGAAAAGGGTTGTAGTCGAACTGCAAACACGAAATATGAAATGTTTCTGAAACTTATCCCGATTCTCATTCTGACCGAGGCTGAACGGTTGAAATCCGAATAAGTTTCAGAATAGGTTCATATTCTAATATTGATTTGCAGTCTGATTACGGTGAGGCGGGAAAATTCAAATCTTAATCCCATTGTTCACCCTTTTCTGGGGAGAACAAAGGGGGTCAAAATGCTGTGATCTGTGAGAGAGCAAAATGAAGAGATGAATTCCTGACAGACGTGTGCCCATCATTTCATCGCTAACCCACGAGGAATGACTTCCATTTGAGAGAGTGTCTCTAATTGAAGGAATCATGGAGCATTAACGCTTGTTCGAGAATCTAAAATAGACGAGTCTTTGTTATTTTCGCGCACCACATGCACATTCTCTCGTTAGTATGCGACTGTGGAATTGCGAACGAAGAAAATGAGAGAGGTAAGAGACTAAATTGAAGAGCAAACCTCTTCATTTCTCTCTTCATGCAACCATTTCCCTGTTCGGAGACCGAAAGCATCGAACATTTTGCAGCAAGTAAATGTATAATACAACTGAATTGTTGAATGCATTCATCGGCCATAGACCTGGATAATTGTGCCTTTCAACAGAAATATGATCAAGCCAAGTAATATCAACGGGAAGGCCCACAGAATTAGGAAGGAAGCGGATACTGGAGATAAACCCGGTCCAATTATTGACGAAATGCCGTCAACTGTTGACTTTCACAGATGGACTGCAGTCAGAGATGATAGGAAGAATCAAACAACAGTCAGGAGGATGATATTACGTGCGAATTGTCTAGACAGTCCCGGTGGAAAAGTAAAAATCCAACAAAATAAAATACATGGAAAATGTGATGAATGGTTGAGGCCACCACGCCCTCCTTTTATCACAATGAATGCCTTTAAATTGAAAATGTGAGTGTTTTCAACATCTCAACCACAATGAGGGTGAATTGAAAAGCTGCTCGCACTAACCGGTTATCTTTGAGACTGTGAGGGATATGGTCGCCTCCTAAGGGAAACCGCACAACCGCGTTCGTGGTGTAATGGTCAGCATGGATGCCTTCCAAGCATTCGACGGGGTTCGATTCCCCCCGAACGCAAAACTCTTTTGCCAATTTTTACTCGCTTCCAGAATGGGATGTGTCTCTTCATTCAGCTTTTTACAACATCTTTCAACGGTCCCGTAGTGTAGCGGTTAGCACTTTGGACTTTGAACCCAGCAGCGTGATCTCGCCGGGACCTCTTGTTTTTTATCCGTTTGCAATTCAAGCAGCTAGATACTTTACGGGCTTAAATATAAAACTCACTAGAATGGCAGCAATGATTCTATGAGAAAATTCACACTAGAGACAATTCAATATCAGTTTAGAAGTATAACAAAGTATAACAATGATCAGCCTTATCCCGGTTCTATACTTGCATTTGCGCAGTTTCTATAGACCTTCAGAACCCCAAAATCCAAAGTTTCAAAAAAATCGACCTTTTTTACTGTTCCGGCCCTTGTCCGACTCTTAGGCGAACGGGCTCCTATGTGCCAGGTATACGATGCAAAAGATCACTAGTTCGACCACAGAACCCTCAACTCAACCAGAAATACCCCCAGAAATAAATAAATAAAAAATTGAGCAAATTAAACTAAAATGAAGCAAACAAATAAAAATACAAGATATTCAACGATCGCTTGGGTGCGTGTGTAAAGACGCCTTACATGCAAAGTGAGGGAGAAAACAATGGTATGAATCCCTATGTCGGTGAGATGACCAATATTAGCCGTTTACATTCATAAATAATAATATAAATCATTCGCCAAGCCACGTACTGAAACGCAGTGAATTATGGCATGGGTACGTGTGAACAAGCGAATGTAGTGTGAAGGAGGTAGAGAGGGAGGCAATGTTGTGAGTGGAGACAGGGCAGCTGATGCATGCTTCCAGTCTATAATGCACCTGCTATCATCGAATTTCATATCATATCATATCCTGGCAATGGGTTGGTATCTAACCTTAATAGGGAATGGTAAACAGCAACGGAAACGAATCCGAAAACGGACTTTTGGAGTGTGTAGAGGCTGGTGTGGGATAGCAGAATCCGTTTTCAAAAGTTGCTATAATGACCAACCAACCACCGAAAATCGATAATCACTAAATGAGCGCTCACCGCATAGGCCTGTTCCCCAAGGTAGCCTACGAGAATAGATGCCCCCTCTCACATCACCTCCGTGGCTCAACAGGTAGTGGGTTGCACTAGCGATCGTGCTTTTGTGGGTTCGATTCCCCGCACTTGCAATCTTTTTTGCCACTTTTTTCTCGTCATAAAAATCACCTACTTTCATTCTGCGATGTTCGTCCTGGATCCTAATGCCCTTGCAGGTCCGATACAACATTTTTTTGTTTTTAATTTTAAGTAAATTTAACATCATATTATCATAATATATGATTTATGTTTTTGATGGGTGAAATGCTTACACACCGCAATGAGATTTGTATCCATGGGAAATATAGCAGAATGAAAGTAGATGATTTTTAAGACGAGAAAAAAAGTGGCAAAAAAGATTGCAAGTGCGGGGAATCGAACCCACAAAAGCACGATCGCTAGTGCAACCCACTACCTGTTGAGCCACGGAGGTGATGTGAGAGGGAGCATCTATTCTCGTAGGCTACCTTGGGGAACAGGCCTATGCGGTGAGCGCTCATTTAGTGATTATCGATTTTCGGTGGTTGGTTGGTCATTATAGCAACTTTTGAAAACGGATTCTGCTATCCCACACCAGTCTCTACACACTCCAAAATTCTGTTTTCGGATTCGTTTCCGTTGCTGTTTACCATTCCCTATTTAGGGAGAGGTTAGGGATCTTCGTACCCAGTGTCGGTGGGCCAAAGGATTCAATCTTCTTAGATTTATATGAGACGAATCACGAGAGAATCGCCCATTTGAGAGGCCCCGCGGCAGTATGCAAAAGTTTTCTCAATGCGGCCCAAAAATCAACCAAAAGTACTTTCTGTGATGCTCTTTCAAACTGCGCTTCCGAAATCTCGATATCGATTTTTATTTTCAAGTTACGGTAGATCAAAGATCAAGTACTCGGTGATTTTCTTTGAAATTCGCTCTACGAAATTAATCATAACTCAGTTCAAAATAAAGATTTCTTCTCATACTAAGTTGGACTCGAGAGAGGGTAGCTTGGGCAACATTTCGTAATTGAAAAACTCATTCCTGGTAGATGCGCTCATGCGGAGCGGTCTTACGCCATATTA
>LS484717.1:99218-146628 GCA_900490705.1 Pristionchus arcanus | reverse complement strand
TCTTCAATTTTTGACCATCTAAAGTGTGCTGAAGGTCTTTTATGTATTTTTATAATATTTTCCTACGAATTTGAACATATTGGGACCACAATGGATATGAATAAATTTATATTTCAGAAATTCACCCTTGGATCGGCACACTAAAGTGCGCCCCCAAAATTTTTCCCCTCTCAGAATTTTCTGATTTTTGGATATTTTAGAGGTACATATAGACACTTTAGAAAAATCATACTAACTTTTTGCGGAAATCGGTATCCCCACAGTTATGCTATCTAATATGGCGTAAGACTGCTCCGCATGAGCGCATCTACCAGGAATGAGTTTTTCAATTATGAAATGTTGCCCAAGCTACCCTCTCTCGAGTCCAACTTAGTATGAGAAGAAATCTTTATTTTGAACTGAGTTATGATTAATTTCGTAGTGCGAATTTCAACGAAAATCACCGAGTACTTGATCTTTGATCTACCGTAACTTGAAAATAAAAATCGATATCGAGATTTCGGAAGCGCAGTTTGAAAGAGCAGCACAGAAAGTACTTTTGGTTGATTTTTGGGCCGGATTGAGAAAACTTTTGCATACTGCCGCGGGGTGGTCGATTCTATCGTGATTCGCCTCATATACTCAATTTATCTCAATAGCACCTGCACTAGGAGTTGCCAATGATGAAGAAGTCTCAGTTCCTTCTCGTCCCTCGTCCGTCAAGGAAACAACTTCATCAGATACCCTCATAGCTGCTTGGAAGTCAAAAAAGACGAGGTCCCAGATTTGAACTCACGCTGATGGATTCAAAGTCCAAAGTGCTAACCGCTACACTACGGGACCTTGAGGTATGTTGCAAAATGGCGAAAAAAAGATGCGTATCCTCATCTGAAGGAGAGTAAAAATCGGCAAAAGTATTCTGCGTTCGGGGGGAATCGAACCCCCGTCGAATGCTTGGAAGGCATCCATGCTGACCATTACACCACGAACGCGGTTGGGGCTCGATGGTTAGGAGTGCTTCTTATCGTGCTCTATCTCACGGATATCCGGTTAGAGAGGCTTTTCAATTCACAATCATCACATTGACTGTTAGAAGAGGACCAGCAATTTCAACGAGGAAGTGAATGACTGCCCATAATCATGTGGTATTATTGATGCAAGCTTGACCTTATCGAGAATACGAAGTTTATCAGTTTGTACGATATTGGGAATTCGGAAAATGGCAGTCAATCGATAATCAATCGATAACTGCTCTTGGATACGGTAGCCCCTCATTCGGGTACGGTAATGGAGGCGAGGATGAGATGGCCACCTTCCGATGGAGATTGCAGAGCCATCTCGATGTCCAGTTCCATCTGGAATACGGTAGGATTACGGTAGGTGAAAGCTTCAAGAATACGGTAAGGATGTAATGCAAAAATGTGCAAAAAAACAGGTGTAGGGATGATTGGATACTGTAAGATGCCGTACCTTGATGCCGTGTGCGTTGTTACCGAGCGAGACGTGGACCGATGCCGGCTCGGCGGTGTAGTTGTCGAGCTCCTCCACGGAAGACTGCGAAGGGTACGGTATCGATCGATAATGCTACCGTACCAGACTGCTCATGCTGCTGGTGGACGTGCGCGCACCGTAATCTTCGTCGTAGGACAAGATCGTCTGGTCGGCAGGCGTCACGGCAACTGGAATACGGTAGGAGTACGGTATTGATTGATTTTAGGAGATACTGTAGTGTAGAACTAGCCAGCTACGCTCGCTTCGCTCGCTCGCTGGCTAGATGTAGCCGGGTTATCCCATTCATCTGCAAGCGCTTCGCATCGCCGGGTTATTATCTCGGTACTATGCGAACGCTTCGCAAACGCTTTCCAGTAATTTGCAAGCGTACATAGTGGCTACATTTCAAATGTTTTCCGGACGCGCCGCCTTATCCCAGTCATTTTCAAACGCTTGCGGAAGTCGTATACTTTAAGTACCGTTTTTTTTCTCATAATCGATTAACAACATAATTCACACATTTCACTCAGTGAGCTACGCTAAAAGTTAGTCTACATCAATTTAAAAAAAGCAAGTCATAAATCCGACCAAGTAAACTACTTTGGTATGCTGCACTCGCTCGCTCGCAAGATATCGCCGGGAAGTGTGTTAAGGTTTTATCCCAGTAATCTGCAAATGCTTGCGAAAGGCTCGTGAGGCCTCGAGCGACTCGAAAAAAGTTGGGATGGAGCCACTTCGTGGCTCCATCCCAACTTTTTCCGGATCGCTCTCGGCCTCACGAGCCTTCCGCAAGCGTGAATGCGTTCCACCTAACTACTTGATACATTCAGCCTTATTTCCAGCGAAAACGGAGCGAAAAATAGTTTTGCAAACAAGAGTTTCGTCATTTTGCATAGTGATGACGAAATTGATTATCGATTTTTTGAAAATTTTGATAACGAGTGATTTGGTGCCATGCACGATCGATTTGGTTCAGTTTCTGGCGTTAACCGTGAAGAAAACGGATTATTGCATAATGATGACGAAATTAATTATCGATTTTTTTGAAAATTTTTTTCATGAGAAGTCTAATAGTGAAGATCTTAGGGCTGTAGGATGAGTTTGAAGCGAGTTCTGAGCAAAAAAAGTTGAGCGTGACAGACAAAGTTAGTTAGCCACAGACAGACGGACAGACAGACACTCTGATATTATAGTACTGAAGAACATCGTTAGCAGATACAGCACACTATCTACAGTACTCCTACCGTACCCGAGCGAGCGGCGCGAGACGAGGGCGCGTCGCCAGAGGAGACGCTCGAGTCGGAAAGGCACACTGAAGGAATTGGTCTTTGATCTCTGTTTCTAAGGAATTCAGCAATGGGCTATATACAGTAATCACATCACAGTACCTAAGTACTATCGTAAGTCGATACAGTACCCCGTCTACCGTAGTCCTACCGTACCACTGGCTGCAGCCCAACGAGGAATGCGCGAGGGCTTGAAGGAAGTCGGCGAGAGCTCCTCCGAGACACGACGAGTAGAGCTGCGACCTGGAAAGATCAAAGATCATCTCGGTTCAAAGATCAAAGATCAAATATTACCGGATCCGACGACCGAGCTCGGAGTGCGACAGAGCACCGGAATGCAAGAGGCGCGTGGAGGAGTGATCGCCACTGAAGAGATCAAAGATCAAAGATCAAGAATGCTCCCAAACCTGGATCGACCAGCACCACACCGTCAATGACCGTATCCGGTTCGTCTACCGTAACAGCTTCGGTTATATCGCTAAATCAATGGGTTACGGTAGCCGACGATCGATAACTGACCACTGCTCGAGCTTCATGGCGGCTTCAGCGATGACGGCCTCTGCGGAGGGAGCTCGCTAAAAAGAAAGCAAAAGATTCTCTCTGGCCGGGAATTGAACCCGGGTCTCGCACGTGACAGGCGCGGATACTAACCACTATACTACCAGAGACATGGATGGAGTGATGGCAAGAACGTATATGAGGGCAGGGAATGGAAAAATCATTGCTACCTGCGAGTTTCTCTTGTCTCTGCGACTCCGCTTCGATCGCTTGCTTCCCATGTCTTCGTAGTCGAAAAAAATAGGAATATATAATCTGACTTACCGAACTCCTACCGTATCCCTACCGTACCTAATCCTATCAGAAAATGGAGCAAAAACGAGCAGCAGATTAGAAAAGCGCAGAAAGAAAGCCGATTGTAAAGGGGGGAAAAGCAGATGGAACTAAAGTGGTGACCTTGCTTGTCCCTTGCGGGTTCTTATCAGGTCAGTAGTACTACTTTCACTAGCGCGCGAAACAACAAAGGAAGTTGCGGAATGCATTTAGGGGTACGGTAGGGTACGGTAGTTGTCTGCCCCTCTCCATTCCACATGCTATCTCGCTCACTCTGACTAGCGAGATAGTGTGTGAAACGGAGAGACGATACCTGCACTGATCAGACTGAGATCGAAGGAGAGGGCTGTATCGACGTCCGAATCGCCACGTGACCGGCAAAGATCAAAGATCAACTTGAGAGATCAAAGATCACTTACGAGGAGACGACTGATACGGACGAGATGGACTCCTGAAAGAGAGGCAAATGTGAGATGGGAATGGTTTGTGACTGGAGGCGTTCAACTGTGTCACGATACGAACTGTATCTGACTCTCTTCTTTTGCCACACTCTCTCGCTCTGTCTGACTGGTAAGAGTTCATGGAAAAAGAGGAGAATCAGCGATAGAGATCTGCTCCCCGTATGGGGATCAAAGGGGGCTGGAGATCTGTGACAGATTAGGCTGAAGATCTCTATTAGATCCGGGAAGAGAGGCATCCTGAACGCACATCCTCCATATTCGCAGGGTCGACCACTCCGGAGGAGAGAAGGAGTGAAGAGTGAGAGGAGAAATCACTTATTATTGAGAAATTTTAATGAAATTATCCCCCATTTGTCAACTTCCATTGCAAAATGGAACTCTAACTGTAAATCAAGGAATTTCAAGGCAAACCCAGAGGTATTGCTTCCAAAACTTAAATTGTCTTCAGTATCTGGTTCAGAGCAGACTGAGTACGGGGTTGCAGTCCCGCACCAGCCGAGCGTTATAAGTCACGAGAACTCATTGCCCAGTCTCATCATACTCAGATTCAGGTCTGAATTGACCCTTACTGAAGACGAAGAAGTGATGTGCGCGAGCGCCCTTGAGGAGAGAGCGCGCGCTAGTCGCGACGGGTTACAAACAGGATGGAGAGGCGAGGGAGCGGAGAGAGGCGATGCGATGACTCACGCGATTTCTCTCTTGTTTTTCTCGCGTGCTCTTCTCTCTTTGTTTTTCTCTCTTTGTTTTCGGGTTTATTTCCCCTCGATATTGTGAAAATGCTTCTTAAAAATTGAGTTTCATCACAAGTTCAAGATCAAAAGGCTGCGCCGCCGCCAATTACGTCACGAATACGGTGAAGCGCGTCGCGGTCAGCGCAACGCGGTTTTGGCACTTATTTCGATTCGTTGTTTCGCGCCTAGTCGTCGCGTTATCGATCGCTAACCTTCTCTAGTTTGATCACCTGATCTATTGGCGTTGTTTTCCTTTGTCGTGTGACTGATCTCTGTCTATTTTTGACTCTGTTTTGACTGTTTTGCTCATATTTTGCTCGCAAAACTTGAGTAAACTAACTTTTCTCGGCCAGATGAAGCGGCGCGCACAACAGCCGTTGACCGAGACGGACGAGTTGGATCTAGGCCAGCACTATTACGTCTCTCGGAATGCGCCGTCCACCTCAGAAGTCACCAAAGCCGCAGCCCGTCTCATTGCCGTGAGTCGCACCTTTTGTTTGTCGCCTTTGTCTTTCTTTTGTTTTCTTTACTTCTCTAGTACTAATACTCCCTTTCCTTACTCATTCATCGGTTATATTAAACGGTATGAGACGGAATTGGATGTATTCTCTGTACTTCAACCATGAATTAACCTGGTCTGAACAAGCGCCTCCCAGATTTACTAAAAATATCCTTTGCAGATCAAAAATCTCAAAGATGGTAGTATCGAAAGGATTCCACCGCCCAACAAAACGAAGCGTACTGAACGGGATCAATCACAGGAAGATTCTAAAGCGATTTTAAATAATACTATGGAATGCGACTACAGTGTGAGTTCTTATCATATTTCTGAAACTATGATTTCGATTTGTTGACGTTCTGTAGAGTACCACCTCGGGCACCCCTCAGTCCGAATCGTTGCAGTGTGATTCGAAGGACGCTGAAGACGTGAAAGAGAATGAAGATGTGGGTGATTCTGTGTTTCAAGATCTTTCAAGATCAAGACTGGGCGTGCTTTTCTGAATCTCTCTGTAACATCGAAGAAGATGATGCTATCTCGACTGAATTCGTCAAAGATCAGCACGATTTCATTGCGGAATCGACTTTAGCGATAGTAGGAGATGCTTATGTACAGTATTTTCAGTCTAATCGACCCTTCTCGGAACGCGTGCCTAAATTGTACTACGTACATTTCTTAAATGCGGATCGAAGGTGTGGTTTTAGCGTTTATTTTGTTTCATTCCGCTTACACGCTTAACAACACACTCGAAATTAATATGAGAAACGAACATGTAATGATCAGCCTCTTGAGGTGCCAGTAGTTGTTGTTCTCGCTCCGAATGATCATAAATGTATGGCATTTCAGGTTGGATCAGTGGTTGGAACGGGATCGATTCCTCGACAGAGTACCAGATGCCTACCTACTAGCGCCAGAAGGAGCCGATTCATCGCAAGAAAAAAAGGCCAAAAAAGGTGAGATAAGCATTCAATTAAATTTGTTTGAAACCTATTTTGCTTCATCCAAATTGCACTATTTTCGTAACAGTAAGCACCTCCATATTATTGAATATCAGCCATATTTCTTAGCTAGTAGCTAAAATATGTGCAACTGATGACCCAGTGACATTGATCTGGGTAACTTCCAGTGACCAGTGAATCCGTATTGCCAACTATAACCAATATAAATATGTTCATTTAAGACGACCGCACTCTCACTCGATCACAAAAGAAAATCCATGTGGAGTTCCATCACTTTCAGGCAAGTCTTGCTACACTATACACTTGTGTGATGAAAATAGTTTGATATAATATTAATATTGCAGTCATTCAACGATTTGGATGCGACAACTCAATTGTTGGAGAAGGAACACGAGCATGTCAGTTTTTTAAAACTTTTTAAAATTTATTTTATATTTTTATTTCACAAAATTCGGCTTTGTCGTTTTATGCTGAAAATTAGCACTCGTTAAGCATACGTTATGATTCATTCGTGAAACCCCGATTCTCTTCCTCTATTTCTAACATTAACCTCGATTCTTTTCAGCGAACCCTCGTGAAAAACGTGGAGAGAGTGTACATGAATGGCTACGAGATGCTCAGCTGGTACTATTCGCCCTATCCATTCCCGCCGGTATGTTCTTTGATCTTTTTCTATATTATTTTGTTTAAAATGTGTCCGAAAAAATAGCACTCGTGTTATAATTGCATGCGCAAGAGCTACTTCTATGGATTGGGAGACTAGCTTAGTAGAAGGTGGATCCTTGTGATCTCTAATTTGGGGGAAAATCAGTCAATTATTAACTAATCGTAATTACAGAACACAATCGACGTATCCCTCTACATTTGCGACTTCTGTCTAGTGTACACGAAAAATCGGAAAGAATTAGCCCTGCATAAGGTAAGGAATTATGGATTTTTTCATATACAATGTAAGCATAAGAATGATACGAGTCCAGTTTACAAGCGAATTATTTTACATTGTCATCAAAACTCAAACTACGAAGTCTAAAAAGTAATGGTTAAAATTGCGAAGTAAAGTGCCTAATTTGCAGAAAACTTGCACTGCGCGCGAGCCTCCTGGAGATGAAATATACCGTGATAAGACGAAGGAACGAGAGATTTCAATGTACGAAGTGGTCGGCAAGTGCAATAAGGTGAGATCAATCACGGGTTTGTGAAATGTCGCTGTCTTGACAAAGCTTTGAAAACATAAATCAGCTGTCCTAATGGAGAGACTATGATGTAGCTCATTTTAGCAAAATGACACTTCGCGGCATTTTCTTGTATGCCACATTGATAAATGCGAGTCTGAAAATCAGCCTGATTTGTTCTCCCGGTTGCCTTGCGTTTCACTTGCTCTACGTAATTCTTTCAGTCGTACTGCCAGTCGCTGTGTCTGCTGTCCAAGTTGTTCCTCGATCACAAAACACTCTACTTCGACGTTGATACCTTCATCTTCTATATTCTCGTCGAGGTAGGGATTCGGGTGGATAAAATCGGTGAAATATGCGAAATTATGTTTCACTTTGCCGTTTCAACCCAAACAACAAGTGTGTGAGGTGTGTGAAAGTAACGGGTGACAGTGACACGTTGCAAATGCAGTATAGACCTCCCCATGCATAGCAGTAAGCATATAAAATAGACCAGAATCTGTGATTTTGGTGCAAGAAACTAGGATGGTCTATGACTTTGAGAAGGAATATTTGCACCGAAATCGCATGATCATAGGCTATCTTGAATAGAATTTGAATGTTGACATTCCTGATTGTGATTCTATCTCCCGACTGGTTTGTGTTTCACTTCCAATCTCCACCCTTCTCAGGTGACGTCAACAGGCGCCCGCATCATGGGTCACTTCTCGAAGGAGATACACTCGGACAACAATCTGGCGTGTATTATGATCCTACCGCCCTATCAGAACAGAGGATACGGAAAGCTGCTCATCCAATTCAGTGAGTTGACTCAAGGTTAATACTAGAAGGGTTTGATGAAAAGTTGAAACGCGAACGTTGCGGGGTGTTTTTAGAGAAAAGGGGATATTACTCATCCAATGCAGTGAGTTATAGTGATATTTGAGCAGATTCACAGGGAAGAAAAGGAAATCGGGAATATTGATGACATGAATTAGCAACGACGACATTATGACACTAGTTTATTATTTGGTTCAGTATGATCTCGAACAGGAACATGTTTGATGCCAACACTAATTCGATAGGGCTTGATGACAAGTTGAAACGCGAACCTTACGAGTCGCACGAACACTCTGGTATTTACTATATTTGGTTTGGTGTATTCACGAAAAAGAGCATATTGATGCCGATACCAATCCGATTGGGTTTCATTAAATCTTGAAACGCGAACCTTACGAGTCGCACGTACCCACTGGTACTGCTTCGAATGAGATGTCTCTATCCTACTGTTGAGCAAATTTAGCCAAAAGATTCGAGCTTCACCATCGTCTCAGCTACCATCCAGTTTGGTGTTTCAAATTTTTATATTGCAGGTTACGAGTTGTCACGACGCGAGGGATGGATTGGCACACCGGAGAAGCCACTATCCGATCTCGGAAAGGTTAGAATATTTTTTTTAATTTAAATTTTTTATTATATTTTAAATAAATATCATATAACAAAGCTATCCTCTCAGGTCACCTACCGCTCCTACTGGCTCAACCGAATCATTGACTACTTGTCTGATGAAAATGTGAGGTTTTGAGCACGAAAAAATGTTTTGGTAGTAGTTGTGTGTGGTTTCTTTGTGCTTCAATCAATCGGGAAAACTGCCAACGACTCGTTTTTATCGCAAATAGACGCCAGGTTTGTTGTTGATCTCGACGACGTTGCGCAGGCTCACATCGCGGTGCCCTGCAACGAAGGGCGGGGTTACGGTAGGATTATTGATCGGGGGGGGGGGGGGGTACGGTACCTCCGTGTCGCCGCCGGTTGCCGTGTTGTTGTGGTGTGCGTCCGACTTCTTGGTCTGCAATGGCCAGAGTACGGTAGGGTAGGATAGTCAGTTTGTGATCGACCCTGGCAGATTACAGTAACCCAAGGAGTTCTTTTTCGCTTTTGCAATGTTTTCCACTAAGAAAATGACTTTATCGGCGAGATTGTGAATTGTTCGACGAAACATTGTTGGAGGAAGCATTATTAGTGGTGTTATTGGTCGCGTTTTTGTTTTTATTCGTTCGCTTGGTCGATCGTCTGGACGACCCGGACTGGGATCGTTTCGATCGTTTCGACCGTTTCGATCCTCCCCCAACGACAGCAACGACCTTCTTCTTCGTCTTGCTCTTGGACGTTCCTCCGTCCTTGCCCGATTGAGCCCCCGCTGCAGGCGTCTTCTTCCCACTACCCTTCTTCTCTCCTCCGCCCCCAACTGGCTCCGCCGAGGCACGCTTGCGTCTGAATCAGAAGGGTTGTTTTAATGTTGTTGTTGTTGTTGTTTTGGCAAAGCAACAACACCTCTCACCCCTTGCTGTTCTTCGAGTTGGAATCGGTGCCGGTCTTCTTCGAGACCTTGCTCTTCTTGGGTTCCTTGGCGGGTGGCGGCGTGGTGGGAGGCGGCGGAGGAGGAGGGGCGTGGACCGATGGAGGCTTCTGAATTGAGTCAGTTGTCGATAGCAAGGATATCGTGGGGGTACGGTAGCCTCACCACGGCACTGGGAGCCTTCTCCGACTCGGACGGAGGCGCGGGCAGGGAGATGGGCTGCACGGTCACTCCCGGCACACGATTCGGCGTCTGAAGGAGGGGATTAATAGAGGGTGCGGAAGCTACAGTATTCAACTGTGGTTACTGTAGGAACAGTTGTAATGCAACGTCGATGCATACAATACCATTGTAATTGTACTGTATTACCATTACCGTATTCCTAGGCTACGGTACACCTACTGTATCCCCTCATACAGTATACCTTGACGAGTCGTTCGTCCTCGATGTCCGAGGGGATGACGCTCTCGGCGTGGATGCGCTCGTGGAAGCCAACGTGCGCGTCGTCAGAGCCGGACGACCGGGATCTAGGAGTGCCGGATATTAGACGGGCACGGTATTGGAAGGCTCGGGGAGGGATTACGGTTACGGGAATATTGATTCATTGGAATGTGCGAGTTAATATGAGTAATGTAGTTGACGGGTACGCTATTTGAAGGCTCGTAGAGGAGGGCGAGGAGTACTGTAGTCCGGGCGGGTCATACAGCCAACTCACTTCATGATGCTCTTTGGTTCGCCTCCCTTGAGCAGCTTGAGGGCGTCCTTGACGTAGGCGGCGCAGTCGGCCGGAATGGGCAGATCCCGATTCTCCGTCTGAAAAAGTAATTGGGTTACGGTTGTGGTATTATGGTATCGAGAAGGGATGATGCGGAATTGGGATAGCTTGAGATGATTCATCTCGTATCCGTAATGGCCCCAGTAATGAATTTTGGGTTGCAGGAAATGATAGGGGTGAGAGAGTGGAGGGATATGTTATGTGCCATGTCGAGATGGATGATCAGTTTGTGATTGCGGTGACCGGAGTCAAGACAAGCATGGTACTCTGTGCACATCACTCGCCTGTATGGTGAAGAGGGCTGTTGCACGGGCGACCTCACTCATCGGCCGCTCCACAGTGATGCGCGCGAAGCCCTTCTGCTCGATCTCTGCTGCGATCGTCTCCAGTGTCTGTGATAGAAAGGCAGTTAGTGATCGGTGGAGTGGGGGATGGGGTACGGTAGCAGTTGTAGAAATAGAAATACAATTGGTGATACGGTATACGGTGGCCGAAATATGATAATATGATCAGTTGGTGATTGCAATTGGCTACGGTCGTGAATACTGTGTCCGGGTACTGTAGGTGAATAATGTAAACATAAGCTCAGTTGGCGATAGTAGACTTCTAGTGTAGATACCGTACCCTGGCAGCGTCGCTGCCCTGTCGAGCGCCATTGATCTGCAGTATGCAGTCGCCCGGCTGCATGCACATGGCCCCGATCGTCTTGGCCGCCACGTCCATAACCATTACCTGAGGAGGGATACGGTAGATTGGAGTACTGTAGGTGGGGAACGGAGGGAACCATCATGATTACGGTATCTCGGATCCCGGATGGGACCATCAGAAGCATCGTATCCTCGGTCCATCGGAGTTCCGTGGAACCATGGGGATACTGTACCCTTGATCTCGCCCATAACCATCAGGATTCCGTACCTTTGATCCTTGGAAGGACTGCAGGATGAGGCCCATGGGGACGCGTTGGAAGTGGAAGAGTACGAAGACGCGGTAGTCGTAGCCATCGCGACGCTCCGTGTCCTCGATTGGCGGCTGTAATAAGGCTACAGTAATCCTGGCAGTCCACTCGGTCAGATGGATGACTGACGACATCGGTAGGTTACAGTAGTCCTGCGATACCGTACCCGGTCGTCGATGGCACAGCGCATGCGGACGTACGTGAAGATGAACGTCTGAAGTGGGGGGTAGTGGTTACGGTAGTTCAGTTGTCGATCAACACCCTCGATGGGACTACCGTATACCTTGCTGCCGCGCTCCTTGAACATATCGTGCAGCTTGAAATCGGGCTTGGCCGCCACCTTGTCGTTCACCGTGAGCACGATGTCGTTGAGACTGAAGTGAGGAGGGTTACGGTAGTGGATGGATCGATAACTGGTCCAGGGTACGGTAGTTGATCATGAACTGATTGCATTTCCGTACTTGAGAAAGGTGCGGAAGTGGCTGTCGTCCTCGATGTCAAGCACGAGCCCCCGCTTGAGTGTCATGTTGACCTGAAGTGGAGTGATCTTTGATCTTTTACTCTAAATTACGATGGTTCGATGAACTGTGTCTACAGTATACGGTATGCAGTCGTGAGTTAGTTGTCGATAGACAGTCAGATCTACAGTATACCTTGACGACTTCATTCTCGTCGATCTTGAGCTCGTGCGTTCTCTTCTCGTACAGTTCGGGCGGAATCTTGGCGCTCTTGAAGACGGTTTGCAGCGCGTTTGAGAGGATCTGAAGGGGAGTACTGTAGGAGTGGGCATCAGGGTGATCTCAGGAGGGGTACGGTAGGCGTGGGTATTGATCGAGAAGATACATTGTGCAGGATATATTGAGGAGATCCGCGGAGGTAACCCATAGGGTACGGTAGGTGTGGATATCTTTGAAAATGACAGTAATCGGGGTATCCGGGACATCGAATCAGACTACGGTAAGGGTTCGGGAGATCCGTTTTGGTTACGGTAGGCGTATCGGGGGGTATCGATACTCGGGGATGCTCATACCTTCTCGTCGTCTGCCATGGCGACGTTCCTCGTAGCAGCGAGTAGAGGGACGAAGAGGGGGACGAGTGAGTGAGTGAGGGGGAGGGGAGAGCAGACGACCGCCTACGATGAGGACGAGAGTGAAGAGTGGGGGAAGGAGGAGATGGAATGAAAAAGAGTAAAGATTGGAGGAGGATGAATATGGAAATGCAATAATGAAATAGATTTACGTTGCGATTTTGTATTAATTTTCAATAAGTGAAGGAATTAGAACAATTTGATTGAATTGTGTTGTTGAAAAAATAGATTGAATTATAAACTCATTCTTCGATTGCCTACTCCTGCAATACCGTATTCAGGTGCTCGTGCAGGACTGCTTCGCGAGCGATATAGGCCGTGCAGTGCAGCTGACGACGCTGGATGTGAGCTATCAAGCCGTGATTACGGTATCCTACCGTATCCTGATCGATTATCAATCGATAACTTGGCTACTGTAGGTGCTGTCGACGCTGGAGACGTACTCGCTGACGAAGCCGATCAAGACGACTGCCGGAGTGGTGCAGGGTCAGTTACCGTGTCCCAAAACTGAATTATCGATTGACTACAGTATTCTCAACTGTTATTGTTTTGGTGTTGTTGTTGTTTATTGTTATTGTTATTCTTCCAGATGGTTTCGTGATGCTGAATCGTGAGATCGTTGACTACTTTCTCGAGCTGCGCAAGAACAAGCCGAAGCAGTTGCTGCTGAATAAGAAAGCGCTCAAGTGAGTAATCTGCTCCAGAGGTCGAATAATCGGACTTCTTCGGTTTTTGGCCCAGGCAACAACCGCTCCGAATGTGGAGGGGGGTGGTGAATGAGAATGGTAGGGAGGAGTCTGGGCCAAAAATCGAAGAAGTGCCGAATAATCAGGTCATGAAACCCAAGATGTGCTATGCTATTCAAATTTGTAAGGCTCTTGCACTTGCGGTGGTTAAGTTTCGGATAAATTTCTCCGTTTTTGTCGATCATTTATGCATTGATCCCTTTGGGAGGGGCCTCTGGTCCGCTCTCTTCATTCTGCCTGATCTCTCGTCGATTTGACAGCTTTTAACAGTGCTATTAATCATGTTTTCATTATTCATTATTTATTCCGTCAGGATAATGCACATGAAAATACGATAGAGTTGACCAGAGACGGATGTCCGTCGACTTTGTAAGGACATCCGTCTCTGGTCAACTCTATCGTATTTTCATGTGCTTGTTTTGTCTCTGTAGACCAAAATGAATAGCGAAAAGAGTGGAAATGAGATTGAGAGGTTCCTTCTATAAAGAAAGTCGGGACAATTTTTGCCATCTTGTGAACTGGTTGAGCATTTAAAATAAATCGAGCAACTTGTTTGCTTTCGTTCCTTAAATGTTAAATTAAGATGGAAGCCCCGTGACACGCGCGGAGATATTATCGTCGACTTTGTTGACGTGCGATCGCGTCGTCGATAGGACTACCGTACTCCTCCCCTGAATACAGTACCCCGATGGCTACCGTATCCCCGGTTCTCCCTGCCCCTTGCTCTAAACAATATCCGTTGATTGTCGATTGCTTTCTTGATGCCCGCGATGTCATGTAAGCTCAATCAAATATGATCGCAATTTTCGCATTTAATCCCCGTTGTTTTGTGTCTTTGTTGAAGTTAGTCTTTGCTTTCATCTTGATCTTATTTTACTACGGGTCTTAATATTCACCTAATATTCACATATACCTCTCCCTCGCTCGCTCACTCCCTTTATTCGAAGAGCCCTCCTCCGTAATATACGTTGTATTGTTGATTTCGAATTAGCTTATCTAGACCGTATGAGAAGATGAGCTAGTGACCGTAAGTCGTCAGATAAATAGAACCGTGATCTCCCACTGTTATTGATTATTTTTCATCATGTTGATAGATCTCACACACTGCCCTCTGTTGAATGTGCATAAATGTCGTTTTTACTGGCTTACTTTTAAAATAATTTATTCGAAATTTAGCGTTCATAGACGCTTTGAAATATCTGTTTGAAATGGATCGATAATGGATCGCGGTAATCGTCAGTTACAGTAATATGGCTCGTAGTCGGAGTAGGAGCCCACGAAGGGATCGTGACAGGGAGAGCAGACGAGAGCGATCGAGGAGCAGGGACAGGGAAAGGTACGGTAATCGATTATGCGGACAGTCTCCAGAAATATTGCATCAATAGAATATCCAATGCTTCACGATTAACCTGGAGTGCTATGAAGAGTATCTCTTGTGTTTTCAAACCATGTATAAATACATGCATGACGTCACTCTAAAATACCCTACCGTAATCTTCGTCTCTTCCAGACGGGACCGTGATCGTAAGAAGGAGCGACGTCGTCGTGATAAGAGTGAATCTGGATCGGGAGGGGAGGACGGTCACTCACTTGGGAGTCTGTTGAAGAAGAAGAGGGACAGGGAGTACGTTAACTTGCTTATATCTGAATGTCGTTTACGAAACGTGTTTAGGCGTGAGAATTCTGAAGATGTGAAACGCGAACGCGCGAGAAGGTAACGGTAAATATTTATTTAAAGTTGCATTAATTAAATAAATGAATAAAAATATAACATGAAATACTTTCAGTCGTCGATCGCCCTCGCCGAAGACCGTACCCCGGGAGGTGGTCCGGGAGCTGGAATCGGGCACGTTCGATGCGGCCCGATTGAGCGAGTCGGCCGCCGCGTGGATCGAGACGAGGATCACGGAACAGGTACGGTAGGCAGGAGGAGCAAGGGGAGTGCGGTGGAGCATTTTTTTAAAAAAATTTGTTGCTCCACAGCAAGACATTTATTGACACTGAGTCATATACTTGAATAATTGTATGTAATGTCCAAGTGGAGATAAGATGTTTCAGAAAAGGACGTTTCAGAAATTAAAAAAAAACAATATTTTCAATTTCAAGTGTCGATAAATCGATAACCATCTCATACCGTAATCCGTATCTTCGTTGCGAGACCCCATCCTCATTATCATTGCAGGTCACTTCTCGCGTCGGTCAACTGGAGGCCGCGATGACTGAGCGAATCGCGTCTGCGAGGTCGGAGATAGGAAATTAAAATAAATAATATTGTTATAAATAAGTAGATGCCATCCCTTTACCCACCAACACTTTTTAAAGTACGAATATCACAATCCCATCCATTGCGGTACCCTCTGCAGGTTGTCTGAAGTCAGGATAAATGTAAATTTAAATTATAAATATATAACTGCAGATCAGAAATGGAAGCGAGACTGCGGGCGCAGATTGAGCATGAGATGCAAGAGGAAATGGCCGAGTGCAATAAGAGAGAGGTCAGCGGGGAACCTGAATCATCCTGTTTAG
Source organism: Pristionchus arcanus (assembly GCA_900490705.1). Lineage (NCBI taxonomy): Eukaryota > Metazoa > Nematoda > Chromadorea > Rhabditida > Neodiplogasteridae > Pristionchus > Pristionchus arcanus. The sequence goes on along the minus strand of LS484717.1, from coordinate 130,792 downwards.
AATTTAGTTTAAAAAATTGGACCATGCAGTTTTCTGCTTCATGAAGCAGTTGTTCTATGCAATCTACAGAGCATCGGCATTCACAAGTTTCTTCAGAGTCACCATCCTCTTGATATTTTTTTGTAAATTTCAATTTGGCATTTTCAGTTTGAGTCTCGCAAGCGCTGTGATCAGCTGGAGAAGGAGTTGGAGGCGAAGTTGAAAGAGGCCGAGGAGAGCGAGCGGAAATTTGTGAGTTTCGGAACGACTTATTCGCTGCCGTCGCACTTGCGAAAAACAAGCGCCCTAGGGCAGTTGTGATGATGATAATGAACGATATTATTCGAAGAAGGAGATTGTAATCAGTCGCCCATTTAATACACAGCCAGGCATTATTCACATGTTACCGTATCTCTCTCTCCCTTCACAGCGGATTTTCCTCTCTCAGTCTCCCCCCTGGAGAATTGGTAGGACAGGTTTGTTGTTGCACGCGCGCGGTGCGTGGTGTGCGCCGACCAATGCAGGTTTGCGCCTACCGTACCCCTCACTACACACAATATCGATCAATCAATCAGTTAGCCTATGTTACTACTTGTGTTGAGCAGATTAATCGATAGGACAGAGACACACGCCCTGCTACCGTAATCAGGGGAAGTTCGTTGCGAGACTCAGCTGTATTCATTTCAGAACGAGGAGCGGCTGGCGATGCTCGCTCAGAAGAGTGCGTTGGAGAGAGAAAGGGCCGAGTTACGGGCTGAGAGACAGGCAGTCACCAAGAATGAGCAACAGACCATACTCAATAAGGGCGGCCAAGCAAGACCTCCTATTAAGTTCAAGTTTGGCAAGTAGCCCCGCCCACCCTACTCGGATCCCACTCGACCCCACCCACTTATTGACGGGTTCAGCAATTTATTGATTCTGACCCACCCCATACCTCCCCGTTGTATTGTTGTTACCGAGCCTAGTTGCTTATCCGTGAATTTGTCCAATTTCTACTTTGTTTTGAGGATTAATAAAGATGAAGAGGAAAAGGTGCTTGTTGAGGGTGGACAGTGTTACACAGAACTAATCTCAATAATAAACGTTGTTCGAATTTATTGGTTAATCATGAATAAAGAATGTTTTTACAGTGGAAACACGCAACAGATAACGTCGAAAACGGGCAAGTTGTGTGCGTAATTTTGATTAGCAGAAATCACAATAAATTGATAAATTTATTGTGATACATTCGGAAAAGAAAGAGCCACCTTATCTTGTAAATTGCAAGCATTGCCAAGGACGCTTCCTTGTATGATATCACTGAGAAATTATCTAATGAGATGATCCATGCCAGAACAGCCCCTTCGTACCATCCCCCATCCTCTTATCCTAACATTCAACAGTTTGACCATGATACCGTATGCAATCTGTAGATTTATTTCGGTGAAAAAAACTTGAACAATCTTAGGTATAGTACAAACAAAAAACTTAAACAATAACAACGGACAACAATGGTACAGAGAATACGATAAAAGCTATCACAGAGCACAGGCAATAACAACAAGATACAGAAACTACAGTAGAATGGGATACGGTAGATCAGAAATCCTGATGACGCATCGATCGTTGCGGAGGAAATATCTGCCGGAAGACAGGAGCGCCTCTCATCTGGAAGAGCCAATCGATAACTACCGTAATCTGGGAGGCTACCGTACCTTGGCGATTTCGCGCTCAGTCAGATCCTGCTGCACGCCCAATATCTGACCGACTCGCTCGGGCGTCTGAAAAAAAATCGATAATCGTTTCTGAATTGGACTGAATTGAATTGGCAGCTTGAATCCAAAGAGATAAGCAAAATATGACCGTGTTCTTTATTTTCTTTAAAGCAGGCTCCAGTCACGATGACTAGATCTTTGTAAAGAAACTAATGGTTTGCGGAACTTCATTGGAGAACAAAAGAAGAGAGCTGATGCACTAATATTCGTAAGATAGAGACAGCTTCGCAAAACAGAACTTTTCAACGACAGGGTTCATATAATTGTTGCACATTTCTTTTACGGGATCAGACCAATCAGCATCATAATCAACTCTCTGTTTCACTAACGAAGGGAGATGTTTGGAATTAATGTCCCCAACTTAAGTTATCAAGCCAATCAAATGGCCACTCATCACGAGTAAGGGGATCTCGGGTAATCGTAGGCCCACTAAGTTAGTGGGGACTGTTTCTGCCTAACACGTAAGCAAGCGTAATCACTAAGCCTTAGCCTAAGCTCTTTTCCTAGGGCATCATACTTGTGCTCTAGGTTCCATCTAGAAAGAAATAATGATAATCGGATTGAAAATAGATGAGGAAACTTGAATAATAACTGCACTCTCATAAAACTAGCCAGCTACGCTCGCTGCGCTCGCTCGCTGGCTAGATGTCGCCGGGTTATCCCAGTCTTATGCAAATGCTTCGCATCGCCGGGTTATCCCAGTCATTTGCAAACGCACTTCGTGACTCTATACAAACATTTTTTTTCGGATCCTCACGAGCCTTTCGCAACCGTGGTTGGTTTTCTGTGAAGCAACAAAATAAATGCTATCCTAAGTCGATACAAGGAATAAAATAACGGGCTACTCTTACTGCACTTGCTTGCTCGCTAATGTCGCCGGGTAGTGTGCTAAGAATTTATCCCAGTCAGCCCCAAAACGCTCGCGAAAGGCTCGTGAGCGTGATGCGTTTGTTTGCAACGACAAAATAAATATAAATCCTAAGTCAAGTTAAGGAAATAAATCTAGATAAAATTTTTAAAAAAATTTAAAAATAAATAAAAAAAATAAAAGTCTCCCGCGAAAAAAGATACAAAAACGAGTTATTGCATCATTATTACGTAATATTGCATAGTGATGACGAAATTGATTATCGATTTTTTTAGCTTTTTCAGTTACAAGTAGTTTGGTAGCAAGCACGATCGATTTGGTTAAGTTTCCGGTGAGAACGGCGCAAAAAACGGATAATGACGAAATGATGACGAAATTAATTATCGATTTTTTTTGGAAATTTTTTTCACTACGAGTCTATTGGTGAAAGATATAGGCCTGAGGAATCGATTTGGAGCGAGTTATGAGCTTTTGAAAAAAGTGTGACTGACAAACAGACTGACGCACGCACGCACGCACGCACGCACGCACTGACCGACAGACAGACACTACGATATTTTATTACTGAGGAATTCATCCCACTAACTTAGTGGTATTCAAAGTAATAATTTGCATCCCACTAACTTAGTGGGCTGATAGTCTTCATCCCACTAAGTTTGCGGGCCTACGATTAGCTCAGATCCTTAGTGCTCATCACTCACCTCGTCCTCTAGCATATCGCTCATTGTGCGCGCGAAGAAAGCGATTCGATCCGCCATGTTCAGGTAGTCGGCGAGCTGCAAAGTACACCAATTCCATCACTTCTTTAAGTTTTAGCTTAAAGTTTTCTCACTTAGTGCACCTTCCCTCATAGCTGATTATGCAACAACTGATAATTAGGAGTACTGCCCCCTTCTACGAAAAAAAATCTAGATTTTATCATCATCATCCAATCATTGGCATACTCCACTGCACATTCAGAGCTGATGTTGCTTGGGTCAAAATAATATAAAATCCTATTGTAAAGTAATGACAATGGCTTAGCTGAATTTCGCTGCGAAACAAAGTGGTTGGAGTTATTTCGTTATAGAGATGGAAAGAACGAGGCAATAATTACTATACAATTTGTACTTTTAACCAACTATTTTAGTTTGTAAAAAACGACGGATACCTGCATGAGGGTGGCGAGTGTCTCGAACGACTCCCCATGTAGGTGTGCCTCCTCGAGGCCAGGGTCGTTCTGGCACAGCAGCAGCTGAATAATACATAAATAAATTTAATTAAATAATTAAATAAAAACAAAAATAAATATAGATATAAATAGACGAACGAGGTGGAAGATGTCAGCGTCGAAGGGAATCTCGATGGGTTCGTCATTGAGCACGACCGGCTTGCGGAGAGGCCTGCGAATTACGAATCATCTAGTCTGGAGCAGGATTCGTGTGCTCGATTAAACACTAGAGAACGAGATCTACAGATACCTCGTTCGGTGAAACGAATTGTCGAACAAAGAACTTCAGTTGATTATCCCCTCACCCCAGCAAAAAAAAGAAACAATAGCAAAATCAGGAGAAGCAATGGAAACGGAGACTTACTCTTGCTCATTCTCCACTTTCTTCTCCTCTTCTTTCTCTTTCTCCTCTTGCTCAGTCGTCTCTTCTTCCTCATCGATCGATTCCTCTTCCAGATTTCCTTCGTCATCGTCATCTTCGAACTTTGCAATGTGCAGATCTGTAGAGATCAATACCTTCTTTTGTCTTTTTTCTTCTCAATCATGTTTTCAAGAATTGTTGCCTTGAAGACACAACGCAATTGTTTACGAATCACATCCAGTTAGCTGACGGAAGGCCTAAAACAGAACTTCACGGTATATTCGTTCTCGTTCGGCAAGCAAGGAACAATAACTTTTTTTCAAATTTTTTGAGGCAGACGCTCATCGTTTCGAGAAAAAAGAAAGATACACGCACCTTGGAATAGTCGGGTGATCGTCTCGGCACTTTCGAGCATAGCGAAGCTTACGTCGAACTGAGTCTTTCCACACGAGAATCGCACGTACCTGTGCAATGCTTAGTTCTTGTTCTTAGTTCTTAGTTCTTGTTCTTAGTTCTTGTTCTTAGTTCTTGTTCTTAGTTCTTAGTGCCTTGCTTAGCCATGCAACAATGAGCTGTGATTTTCAAAGAATATCCGTCCTATTTGGCACAAAACCCCTCCGAAAACACAAAATTCTAATGGTGGTTTGGAAACTCATGAGTACGGATGGCAAATTAAGATAATACATCCTCATTCTACGAATACCATCATCACTAGACAAGAGAGTGTGCACAATGAGGGGGGCTTTTCTTCTTTTGCCAACCCTACTCTGGAGTGTAAAATGACGTACGGTTCGTGTTCGTGGTATTCTCTTAACAACCGTCGTTTTAGCACAAAACCCTCCAAAAATACTAAATGTTAACGATGCTATGGAAACTCTGGATCCAGATCTGTAGTGTAAAAGGACGTACGGTTCGTGTTCATGGAGCAGACGGGGTTCGTCACGGTGATAACTCGCTGGTGTTACGCCGAAGGGCGACTCGAGCGAGTCCCGACGCACGTACGTCATCTGAAAAATTGATATATTGATCGATCGACATCGTTAAACACAAGAAAATTTCTAGAGAAACATAAGTTTAATAAAATTACCGGACGGCTTCACCTTACTCAGACCCGTTGTAGAGTTCGCAGGATAGTGTTCGATTCTCACACCTTCCCTAGCATCATCGCTCCTAGCTCAGTAGGTAAGGCGCCTGCCTGCCACCCGCCTCTCTCTGGTTCTTTTCCCCTCCTATGTAATTTTATTTTGCTGTTTTTTAGCATCTTCGGCAACTTGTGTTTTATGTTTTTAATGACATTTCCAAGCATTAGGGGACGAAACCGCCCTAGTAGGCCTAGGTCGTTCGCAGAAGCTCCTGATTATGGGCGTATACTGAAGAACGCATCCCGGCCTTCCTTCCGAAAATTAATCGAGCCCGCGAAGCGGGCGAGCCCCGCAGTCGATCACAGCCGCCGTTGGCGGCTGTGATCGGCTGCTGCTTAGGAATTTACAGAAATAACCTTGCTCGCTGCTTAGGCCGGCGTTTAATTGCAGAAACATGTAAGCTTAAGCCTAGCTCATTTGCATCTAATTATGGGCTTATATGATGGATTTTTGCTCCTGTGCTCCTAATATGCACTAAATCAAACATTTTAACATAAGGAAGTAACGTAATTCATGGGGAGTAACGATAAATAGCAATGGTAAATGATGTCCCATCGATACGAACGAAGTACACGACTGAGTAAGGTGAAGCCGTCCGGTAAAATTTCCCACGTTAAGTAAAGACGCATAGATACAGTACTTTCTCATTTTGGTACAGTGATCGCGGACTGAAAAGCCCGAGCAAACTCCGGCTCCACTCGCAGTTTCGATTCATAGGCACCGCAGAGTAAAAATTCAAACTTTTTCTAAAAAATTCTGTTTTGCTACTTTGGGGTGATAGACGATGCCGAATCATGATAGCGCTTTCAGATTTTTAATATATTTTAGTTTGAGCTAGTTTTTAAGTGTATTGCTAAGCCCCGCCCCCTGTGGTGTAGCGACCGAGTGTGTGCAGTTCGCTGAGTCATTATATTTCAACGGGTCAATTACTGAAATTTTCAAACACGTTTATTTTTAATTTCTAAAGTTTAATCAGATAGCGCCACATGGATTGTTCAATAATTGATTAATAGAATGGCTGTTTTTCACTTCGGGCGTTACTTAGGAGCGTAACAATTTTCTACAGTAATCTTTACCGTATCTCAGAAGTGTTAACACGAACACTGATCCTCGGTTCTAGCTTATAATGAAACCTCTACAGAAGCAGATTCCAAATACAACAGTCTATTGAAGTGATATGCTTCACTTCCACGACAATCTTAGCAAACCCCGTAATAACATGTGCTAACTTTGCTTATCATTTACCAAGTTTCGCTAAATTGGATTTTGCTAATTTTTCTTTCACTCGAAGAAGAGAATATAAACAGAATTGGAGAGCTGCATCCCTTAAATCGTTCACTGGACAATTTATTGTGAGAAAATGACGATTTCTGAATTTTTGGGAGTTAATTTCTCGTTTTCGCTAAATTGGATTTTTTTCTATTTTTTACTGTGAGTTATTAATGACGTCTTCTACATAATAACTATAAAAACTAAGAGCTGCATCTCCCAATATTCGATTAATCTGTAAAAAGTGGTTTTTGTTCGCGGATTTGAATTCCCGGGCGTTCGAGGTTTACTAATCGGTCGCAGGCCTTCAACGGCTCTCGATTTCGAAATTCCCGGACTGCGCCCCCTATTCGATTCAAACGATTGTTTTTGCGCTCTCCAATTGGATCCAATTATTTTGCTTATTTTTGCTTAATCACGATGATAAAGCTTGTTTTTATTCTCCCACTCTGTTCCATTGCGTGTCGACCTTAAGTTGGCATCAACTGAAGGCATAATCAACTTGTTATCACGTTTTTTATCCTTATGAGTCGTTCTTATTTTCGGATTCTGAATGACTTACCAGTGTTTTCACTTGTCACGGCTCTATTTCGTCCCCCATCCTGCTCTCCCTTACTCTACTACTCTACTACATTTCGCAATCACTCAGCAACAGTACTTGGCGATCTTCCCTCTTCCCAATCGCAGAGATTCGCATTCCATGTTTATCCCTCCCCTCTTGTCTTGATTTGGTTCCCTTCGTTTGGAAAATAATCGATTATTCATTCAGTGATGGCCGCTCTACAGTACCCAATCGTCATCGCTGATGTAAGTACATTAATTAAACTATTTTTTTAATATTAATGTTAATATTAATATTAATGTAAATTGGTGTTCATTACTATTTTCTAAGAAAAATTGAAAATAGTAAAATGTAAAGCTTTACTGATTCTTATCAGGAGCACCTAAAGAATAGTATGCCCTTATTCAGTACGAAAAATGTGCTCGCTTGAGTTGGGTAGGTCTATTGACCCTTTCGCTGTTATTGTGAGACAAAACTGCTCTTGATGATGCCTTTTCGATTATTTATAATTATCCGTGTTCTGCCCCTATCGGTGGATGAGCCCGGAGTCGGATCCAGGACTGTTCCTCCGAATTTGCCTTGCCTTCGATCAAAGCCTATATCCCTGGTATTTGAAGCCGCGAAAATCAGCATAATTTACATGGAACTCCCGATTTCTGTCCGAGGAGGATCATTACTGGCCCCTGTGAATTAACCCTCATCCGATTCAGATTCCGATTCGATGGGACGAGCAGGCGTGGCTGCCCGATGCTTCGCCCACCTTCGAGGGAATCGCCAACGCGAACGCCAACTCGATCCGGAACATTGATGTACGTTTAGGAAGAAGTGAATGCAATAGATTGATAGATTAATATGTTTTACCTCTGGAAATTATTAAATATAAACAAGATAGGGGTTGGGAAGGTGTAAGTCTTCATGAAATCTGCGTAGGACAGAGAGTGAATACTCAGAAATCTTGGGCATTTTGAGTTCAGAGTGAAGTCTTTGTTGAGGCGAATAGAATGAACAATGGTGGTTCGGGTTTGTACTTATAGATTGTATATTTCAGCGGGTTCTGAGACATTGTATCAAACTCTTTTTGATTGGCTTGTGATTTGATCATGATTACCGAAGAATTTCCCAATTTGTATTTGAAAGTATATTCCCTTCGTTCGTATCTTCCAGGAATTGCTATGCATTGGAGTTCCAAAGAAGGTCTGTATTATGGAATTGCCAGTATAAATTCCCCGTTCGTTGACTTTTTTCTCTTGACAAAATATAGCATCACTAGGTGGACAAACATATGGTTAACACTGTGTTATGTATACAGAAGATCTGAAACTAGTGCTAAAATAAGTTTATAAATCGATATTTTGATTCAATAGACGTCTGAATGATCATTGATGTGCGATATTACTGAAAGTGTGGGTCCCCGTAAGAGAAATTCGTATCAATGTGCGGAGACTCCCCGGTTATGGAAAACAAGTTTCACCGCCTTCCCCCAACAGAATTGTTTTACGAAAATTGCGGAGCCCCCGTCACCTAGCGGATATTAACACATATTGGTGGTGTTTTGATACGAATATGCGGTTATTTGCAGTTCTTCGATGTGTGCCTGGGGCAGCTTCTGCCTCCACCTCCGCCGCCTCCGCCCGGTGGTCAACGACGACGACGATCGAATGATTCGAGCGGTGCAGATGATGAGGGCAACAACCAGGATGGAAGTGGAGATGGCAGTGCAGGAGATGATGATAATGATGAGGATGATAATAATGACGGTGAGCACACTCATACACCTTTCATTGCCAACCGAGGACCGGAAATATATAGTCGTCTATTGGCTTAAAACCCGATTTGTAAAGCGGATATGTTGTGGTCTGATTACCCTTTTTTTCTTACAAGTTGTGAAAATGTATGAGCACACCTCAAACGAGTCCAGGAGCTAAATACACCTCAACAATGACGTATGAACTCCATAGTTGTAGGCCAAATTTAATAGAAATTAGAGACAAGCATACCACCGCAAGTATGATAGCATTCCTTGGGTTTCATGACCTGAGAATGTGATCTTTGGTTCCACCATTTTCTTATACCTTATTTATAGGAATTTTAGGGGTTCGAAAAACATTGTATCAACAATGGCTCATACTTTACATTTAGTAATGTTTAACCTTCTGCCGAAAATGTGCTCTAAATCGGGCCTCATTTTGGGATGTTCAATTAACCGTTTTCAACTGTGTCAGTGAATAGAGGTGGTGGGAAATCGAGTGACGTCTTTCCTCGTTTCGTGCACTCTCTCGCTTCTTTTCTAATCTATCGGGTTGATGCAAAAGTTTCGCTACAAAATTTCGATCTGCGCTTTCAACCTCCCCTGTTGTTCCTATTAGATTTACGAACCCATACTTTTCTGTATTTAAACAGGGGTTGGATGCTCTCCCCAGCGCACCTCATTTGAAAGATATTAGATTTTCATGGACGACATGGCGATGAGTCAAAGTAATTTTAAGCGATAATAACGCAAACTCTTATTCAAGCTGCCACTAAATTTCGAGGTGGAATAAGACAAAATCTGAACCTCATGCGTGAAGAATATTCAATGAGCATACTTTTAAAAATATGTTCACTTTCCTAACATGAAATCCCATCTAACAACAATAGCTGAATTCGAAATCCTGCACAATGAAAAATGGTTTATTTTTGTTTTAGTCATGGTAAATTCAAGCCGATAGAGATTGAGATATTAGTTGTACTGGACTATAAAGTACTATCCCATACGAGTTCACTCTTATATTTTGAAAGACATATTGCTTCGCATTCAGGGTATATAATTTTCTAAATTCGTGAATTGACTTTCATCCATCCAAAATGACACTATTGACGATTTCCTGCTCTCCTGGGTATTTCGAAAAATTATCAAATTTGATAAATTGAATCACCAACCCTTGCCCAATGACATCTCAACTTGGCTTGATTTAGATATGATCTGTTTTAAAAATAAAATTATGTAATCAAAACCATTGAAAACCGCTCTTTTCACATACAATTAATATAAATATTTTTTACTCATGTTTCAAACATTTTAAAATTTACTCCAATAAAGGATTGTGATGCTTGAGTATCCACCTAAATTCTACCAAGAGGGATTTCGAAATCGATTGAATACACCGCAGCTATATCCAAATAAGTGTTGTATCGAAACTTTTGCATCAACCTAATAGTTAGAGAGTAGAGAGCGAATAGAGCGGTCCATTTGATATTGCAAGTGAGGAGTATTGATTAGACAATGAGTCGGCATACGAGATTGTCGATGATAAAGTGCTTGCAGTTGTGTATTCCAGGAAATACAATCAGATAGAATGAAAAGGAATAATTGATTGCAGGAGCTCCCAGTCCCCCTCGAGGAAATCCCCCTCAGGGAGGGCAACGTCATCATCGAATTCAAATGGATGATTAGTCGATTAGACTGGTTTAGTAGCCACCTAGGGAACTCTGTCCCTTCCCTATACCATTCCCCTATAGATCTGTATTGCCAGTGTAGAATTATCAGTTGTTAGTCTGCCCTATCCGATATTCTGTACATTTTATTGTGATATTTTATGCTTATAAATCGATTTCTTTGTCATTTCAATCGATCTTGAGAGAAGCATTTTGTTTTACATTGTTAACAAGCACCAGACGGCTTAGAGGACGTGGACATTTAATTTTGGTCGATTTTTTATAGCGTCCATATTTTTTATATGATTTCAAAATCACAATCAATCGAAAAAATTGCATACTCAAGGGTAAGCATATTGCACGGGGTGAATACTTTAGATTGTAAAAAAAAGCATATAATGGAAGAGTTGCCTGTTCATCAGATTTATCCGCCTCTCCTGTGAGGTCATACTTGACCTTGAGGTAGATTTGATACAGTTCATCGAAAAAGCGTGTACGAGTTTTTACTTTTTGACTCACAGCCAACGCATCTAGCGTCTTGAGTCATTGAAGTAATGAACTACGTAGTACGTACCTACGTAGTAGCGATGTCTTTCCCAAAGATTCTTGTTTTTTTCTTCTAAATAAATAGAAAAAAACAGCCCTTTTTCTTTGTACCTCAATCACAGTGTTCGTTTCTCAACAATCAATACAGGTTAGCGATTTTATAGTACAAGCAACCGGCAATCGATTAACAATCACCGATGACAAGTCAATCTTACAAGCTTTGTGAAGAAACATGGATCAAAATGCGAAATATACAAAGTTATCTCATTGTACAGGATATTCAATGAGAGGTTAAAATTGTTCAGCGAATTAAATCTGATCATGCTAGCAAGCGAATTAAATTGAGACGTCCATATGTTACAAGGTGGCCAGACAAAAGGAAAATAGCGGGTACAATATGGCACAAGGTGAATTACATGTCAGAATTAGCAAATAACAATTATCAGGTAGAGAAAAGGATTAAGTAAAACAAGTTAGCACAAATGAAGACAATGGATAGAGCAAAGTGGGATTAAATAAAACATGGGGAATGAAACTCGCAATGGGTATGATAGTGAATGGGGGGGGGAGGGAGGCGGCTTACGCGTTGAGTCGAGCACCCAAGTTCGAGTGGGTGTACTTGCTGTTGAGTTCGGCGAGCTCATAGAACTCGGCAGCTCCCCTGGAATTTTTATTTTTCATAACAACAAATTGAGAACACATGGTACTACATTCGTATTTAAATTCTTCCTCACTTCATGTGATGGTAGATGTTGATGGCCCGCTTCGCCGACTCCTCAGCGACGTACAGCGGTGTGGGAACGGCCGTCGTCGAGTTGACAATCTGGAATTCATAGATTCACTAGGTCAAAAAAATCTGAGAAATGGAAAAAAGCCATTTGCGATACAGTCAAAGCCCTTCCATCCACTTTCTCTCATCCTCTCTTACCTCGTGCAGATGGCAGAGGGCGTTCGTCATGTGCTGGATCTGGTCGCTGGTCAGCCTGCCGGACGACTCATACAATAGCGTGTACTTGGTCGCCTTCGCAGTGCCCTGTATAATGTTCGATGTTAAAAAAAAACCCCCAAAACGTTCATGAATTCTTCACGATCCGCACCTGGAGTGCCTTGTGCGACTGGAGGTAGAACTCATTGAGCTCTGGATTAACGGCCACACGGTCGACGACCACGCCAGGGGCCAGATTGAAGTGATTACCCTGCAAACATATTCGTTAATTTCAAGAACTTGATCGAAAAACTTGTGCATAATCCTGTTCACCTTCTGGTAGAATCGCTCGTTGTGCTCCTTCGATGCGGCGATGACCACGAGCGTCGGTTTGTAGTCCGATGCGAGTGAGTCGAAGGCGGCCTGAGATAGCGATGATTTTGCATTTTCCGATTGTCTGCGGGTAGCTGCAGAAACTCGTACCAAGAACGCGTCACGCTCAGCCGAAGCGATGTAGGGCAACTGCCCCTCAGAAACGCCACCGCCGCGGTAGATCACCACCTGAGCGAGAAGGTAAACCAAATTGAACAAAGTATTTATTTATTTTCTTGTTTACCTTGCTGGGAACTCGGCCGCGGTTGTTCTTGTAAGTTATCAGCGCATCAGCCACCATCTGCTTCAGCGTGTCCAGCTGAGTCTCGCCCTTCTGCGAAACATCAATTTCCCCTACCATCATCCAACCATCGTCTCACCTTCCACTCCTTCGGGTTCGCGTACTTGTATGCCATCGTGAAGTACTGCTGGGCTGCCATTTCACGTTGCTGCTGAGGCGCATCCTGAAGAGACGAATTTCGTTAATTCGAACATGTCAAACATATAAAAGATACACGTAATTGGAAAAAAACAATATCCAAATTACTTGCCTGTATGTAGCCGTTGTTGGCAGCGAGCCCGATGACAGCAGGGAACGAGGGTTGAGAACCTGCAAGAAACAACCTGTATAAATTAAGGGCAACTGTAATGTTACCGGAACTTTTTTTCGACTATCTTATCTTATCTGATCAAGTCCGTGCTAAATTCCAAAGAAGTGTTTATGCTGGCCTGTACCTCCTTCGATCTCTGTAGCCGTCATTCCTCGCGGCTGCTGAATGTAGATGCCCATGATGATAGCGTCGTTCGAGTGATGCAGACCACTAAAATGCAGAAAATGGAAAAGCATGCTAAACTATTGTACAACAACAGCTCAATATGATACTATCGAACTCTTCTGCTCGCCAAAATAAAGAAGAGGAAGCGTTCTACAGTATATTACAAGACGATATAATACAACAGACAAAAATATCGCTTTGAATGTTACATATTTGCCGTACCCGTCGGCTCGCGTTACGTGGTTTATTCCACGCAGCTTCACATTAGCCTTCATGATAATGTTCTCCAGCGTCTGACCCTTGTTCTCGAATGCGACCTCAAAATTGTTATTTGGTAAAAATTGATTCGGAAAACAAATACCTGGGCAGCCTTGGTCAGTGTCACCTCCTGGGTCGTTATCTGATACACCAGCTCATCGTACTTGAGCTGCTCTATAATGAAGAAGCTCATTCAACTGTCTCGATCAACCTGGCAATATGCCACGTGAAGTGTTGACTGAACGCACCGTGTGCCTTCACTCTTTCGTCGCTCACAATGAGCACATACGAGCAGCCAGCCTCCGCGGCCTTCTTCACTGCCTGCGTCACGAGCGCGTCCGGCTGAAACGAAACATTTCATGATGCCAATTCTTGACTGCCGATGAACCACTGATGAGACAGTGTTGACAATACGCCACTTACGTTTCCGACGCTCACATCGACGTGCTCCCTAATAAGGGGCGTCGCGATGCTCATGCCCTTACGATTGCCGACCTCAGTGAACTTCTGCACGAAGCTCCTGCAACACTTTTTTTTAAAGAAAAACAGATTCGTCATGATTTTTAAACCAACACCGTAAATGAGCACCGATTCAGACAATGAGGCAGAAAACTCACTGGAACACGTCTTCAGGCTTGTGTCTGGGCATTCTTCCGCCGCTCTTGAAGGGGAAGACAAGGAAGGCCGCCCACTTTTCCACCTTGGCGCCGACCACAAACTTGCCCCCGGAGCGCCACGACGGCTACAAGTATTTACATCAGCAACATGAATTAAATCAAGTAGACGTACCCCGGACATGGCTCCCTGCGCTGCCAACAGACCGACTGGAGGCAACTGTCGAGCTGGCACCTGCAGCAAACGCATTACCCACGAATTCAAATGTGGGGCAACCATGACAAGAGCGGCAAGGAGTGTACGCATTCAAATATTCACGAACGGAAATGGAGAGGAAAAAACACTCCATGCTGCATAGTCCAGGGGACACACCCACTTACCGTGAGCGATGGCTGATTAGTCGGAACGAAGACACCCATATTCTTTGCGCTCTCCGAATCTAGCTTCAGCAGCTTCGAAAGACGTTCTGTCTGCGCGAAGCGCAACTCCGGCTTGATTGCGGACACCTGATACAGATTACTTAAACCAGGAATTCTATTCGGAAATATGCAAGTTGCATAATAAAAAAAACATATGAAAGACAATACGAATAGATCAAGAAAAATCACATTACATCACGGAGGCTTTATTTCTAATTAAATGTAGTAATAGATGATAATTAATATCAATACTCAAATAGAGTGAAACATACTTTGATGAGCGCCTCGACCACGTCCTTCGTGTTGATCTTCACTCGTTGATTCGGCGCCACTGTGAGCAGATCGGTCGGGTAGATGTTGCGCTGGTGTGCGTCGATTACACCGGGAAGATCGGGACGACTGTAAAGAGAAATGTAAGTCAACCAATATACGAGTTTCTCCTGGAACTCACGCAATCTTCAGATTGTACTTCTTCTCGTAGTACTCGCAGATGAGCATCGTATTGCCGTCCCTGTCCTTGAACCTGCAAACATTTGAACACATTTATTTAAATCAAACATGGTTGACTCACGTTGATCTGCCCACGGGGCCAGCCGTGAAGCCACCAATGACGATAGACGCCTTTTTGTGCACCGTAAGGCAGCGGATATCTGAAAGAGAGTAAACTCGTCATCCCGATTCAGTATCCTACATACACCAACGAGTGAAAGAATGGGAACAGTCGGTAGTGTCTCTCACCCTTGAAGTCTCTGTTCAGGATGGCAACACTCGGAACGGTGTTTCCGTAGATTTGTAGGATCTTCTCGGTCATGTTCTGATTGAAGTTGTGGAACGCCGTCTTCTTCACTGCAAACAGGTATCAATTAGCGAGAGAAGGAAACCGAGAGTGCTTACCGTCCAGAACGAGCGCGGGCGTGTAGTTCTTGCATCCGGGCTGGTTGTTTCCCTCTAGGATTTTCACTCCCTGAACGAAAATAATGTTATTTAACAACTAGACACTCTTTACCTTGCTCAGTCCAATGCCGGTGAACTTGTCTTTGCCGATATCCGGGGCCTCCGTCTTCTGGAAGCCGAAACTAACAGGGTTCAGCAGGTAGATGTTGCCGTTGCCGTACGTCATGTACTCATTGGGCCTGCCAATTATTTATATAAAAAAAAGCTTTAATTTGGTAGCAACTCACGAGAAGAATGGGGTTTGCGAGGTGGCGAGATTGAGCACCTCCATGAGCTCCTTAGAGTGCTGCGGCTTGAAGTCAGCGTTGACGCACTTCGCCAGGTCGTTGCTGCTCACCTGAAACCATCAATGAATGAATATATAGCGGGTGTGCTCAATACCTGGAACGTGCCGACAGCCTGCTTGATGGTCACTTCGACATGCTTCGCGTCGGGGCACACGCTCTGCGATGCTTTCGAGAGCATCATCCTCTTCTAAAATTTTATATTTGTATTAACAGTGAATCATGTATGCCTACCCCTTCGGTGGCGGATATGCCGACCAGCTTCTCAGTGCAGAAAAGGATCGCTGCTCGATCGTAGATCAGATTGCCCTTAAACAATCATATGACTGAACATTTATATAATGACACTCATTTTTGCGAATGTACTATTCTCACCTGGAACATGGCATCAGAGCTCGTCAAATTCAGGAAGATCTCCGTGCACGCCTTCTTACGCTCCTGCTCGTTGTAACTAAAAATATAGAAATAATAACCATTGAGTGGTTAAGGACTTACTCATCCTTGGTCTGCTTTGTGAATTCCTTGCTGGTTTCGGATCCGTCCCTCTTCGTGAAGATCGCATACATGCGGATGTCGTACTGCAAGAAATAAATTGGCGATTAGCGTAGCTAAAATAAGAGCAGCTGTGAACAACCATCCCGGTGATAAGACAATTCGACCAACACAAACTCGACTATCGACACTTGTTATCCAACCCTGTGATAATTACTTGATCTGTCTTATCACCCCCCCCCCCAGTGCCTTGACTAACAAATGGCAGATAATTGCTCATCGATAAAACAGACCTTGTAATAGTTCACACCCTGAGCGAGAGTGATCGGGGTGATGTTGGTGCTTAGTTCCATGGGTGTTCCACTGGATCCGGGAGCGCGCTTTAAAAGGAGCGTCGGGTGGCTTGTTGCCTGAAGCTTAATATTAAACGCTTTAAATTTTGAGTAATTCTTACCAAGCTCATTTTGCCCATTTCGGTTGCCGCTGCGTCCGCCATTGCGAGTCTAAAAATAGGAGATAAATAACAACAGCAAAAACAGAGCAACAAAACGCGAGCATGCGTAGTAGCTTCTTTTTTAAAAAAAGTATTTCAAAAAATAAACAGTGAACATGGCGCACGAAAAAAATAACAAGAAGGAAAAAAAGAAAAAGTCGTGAATTGGGCCCAAAAATTCGATCAATTTCGAGTGTCCTGACACGATCGGACGATTACGGTATGGTCTCATACGGAAGTAAAATTTTGAAAAATACAGTATGATTTAAGCAGAGATCACATTTTTCTTTTTCTATTGATAACTATTTTTTTTAAATAAATAAATATTTTTTTTACTTTGATTGGACATGAACAAGTATAAACAATTATATTTATATGTTAATACCTATCTCATCTCATACATCTCAAGTATCTCATACAGTATCCACTAAATACTTGAGAATATTATACCGTACTCCTTCGCCTCTTCATCGTTCAACTGTATGCGGATCGTCGATATATAATTAATACTCTATTAAAATGACAGATCGTGTTAACTTTGATATTTGGCATAATTTATGAGAAATTTACGGGCACAATTCCATACAAAAAACATTGAAGATGGAAAAAAGGCCCTTCGCTCAGGATTTCCGAGTTCTTTCGTATCCCTGACACGTGTGCGTTTACGAGGATTTAAAAGGCACATTTTGTATGCTCTTTAGAGCATACAAATGAAGAAATCCTCTCCCCATTCTGCACACTCTATCATAAATTATAAAAATCATTGGCTCTGCTGTGACAATACGAGCTTTACCGTAGGGTTGGCTAAACGATACTCTAAACGTGGCAAGTTTAGCTTTCTCTCCCCTAGCTGTTCCCTATTTGCGAGCGAGAGAGCATGCGAAACGAAGAGAGTGCTTCCGATCTCAGGGGCATAGAACGTAGGGGGAGCTAAACCTGCCACGTTTAGAGTATCGTTTAGCCAACCCTACTTTACCGTACAAAACGGAACATGGCTAGCTCATTATTGATTACTCCTTAAATTATCATTTTCTCAGTAAATTCTGCAAGAAAACGATTGGTAACTTCAGTCAGAGACCCTTCATAATCTAAGTTCGCAATTTCCTCCCTCGGCATTCCTCTCGACTCCTTTCATCCATTTCGATGCTGATTCGATCTGACAAGGTTATCGCTCGTATTTTGTCTGTGATCTCTCTTTTTCCTCTCCTTTTCCATCGCACTGTCACACTATCGGCGAGTGTGTTCTGCAACAACCGCAATGCCATTCAATGACTTTTTTCATTATCAATATCATTTTATCAAGCTGTAACCGATCAAAGTGTTCAAATAGCGGAAATATCTCCATTGAAGAATAGTTGTCTGATAATTCGTTTTTTTCTCTATATTTGTTGAAGTGACCAGGTAGCACAATGCATCAAGATACGAATCCTTCATTCTGTCCTACCCGATGTATTCCATAATAGTACAGAGTGCAGGAAAAGGCGATATCTATCCTTGTCATTCCTCTCCGTCTCACTAACCCCTCCCTTTCTTTCTCTGATAAACGCTGATTTATCACACCAACAATGCCGTAACGGCACGAGTTCCCATCGAATGGGTTACTCTCATACTATCACTCCGTATGGATTGTTCCAATGTACGAATTCATTCATTCATTATTTGTTCCGTCAGATTATACGAGATCGTTGACCAGAGACGGATGTCCGTAGACGTTGTCGAATCGGTTCTTTACGGTAGCAAGGGTTGGGGCGGGGTCTGGGGAATCTGTGTCGAATTTAAAATAGGCTAACTGTATTTTCAAAGTCATTTGTCCAGATCACAATCGTAAAATCAGTCAATCAGTCGCCTCTTCTCCTTCTCCTGATAAAGATAAGAGCATTTTTCGCGCTCGCCCTTGGAATGAAACACTGGGATAATCGATATTAGTCAACATAGACTTCATGATGGACTTCAGCTTATTCATCCTAGCTTATCGATTGAGTCATCCTCCTCCCGCTGACCTCACTTCTTTGTGTGTGTGTGTACTGTCCCAATATTGATACGGGTTCGCCAATTCGAGTAATGATTCCTTTGAAGCAGCATAAGTTCTTCGCCAACCCAAAACTCCCAGTCCCTCCCGTTTTCCGTTCCTTTCTACCTCCATAATCCGTTCCACTCCCATTTATCTAAGACTGTCAGGATAAAGAACTCTTCTCTTCATTTCCCACTATCTCTCGTCATTCTGACCGAATGAGAGTAGATGAATGAAGAGACGAATTCTTCATGCTGTCAGCTCTATTCTTATTCCATTCCAGATCGGTTGATGAGCCCGTAACCTCACATCGGGATGGCACGAAACATGATCCGGTAAGCGGCAATTTCAACATTTTAAAATTTATTTTCAATCAAGCTCACCCCCAAAAAGAGCAAAAAGTCGAAATTTCAACTATTTCGATCCCGACGAGAGGTCTTTCCTCCTCAACCGCATCATCAGAGTCCAAATAGGGAGAAGATGCGTTGATGACGCATAGCTTATCACTCCATCCACACACAATCTAACCCAGCAATCGCCCGACTCTCTCCGTTTCCCATGCTCTCTCGTCCTGTCTGACCGTCTTGTGCCCTCCAGAATCACCCCGGTCCCTCACTTTCTCTGACCGACGAGGGTGTCTATCGCACTCCTTGCCTTGTCTAACCGCGTTTCGCCCTCCCCAATCCCCTTGGACTCTCCGTTTGTCTGCCCAGCGAGAGTATCCATGCGGGAAGAAGAAGAGTCTCTATGTTGACAATCTCCCCCCCCCCCTCCCCTCAAGTCTTCCCTCCTCCTCCTCCTCTGATCATAACTGTCTCTCCCCGGCACACTGCTATATTGATAACAGACAGGCGCGCGCACGTAAGATGGTCGAGTATGCATTGATTTCGATCTGTACTATGGCTTAAGACGATAGCCTCGCCTTTTTTTCGGTCGCAAGTTTTAATTCTTTGAGCTTGAGATAGCTCGAGATTTTTCCTCGCAAACCTTGACAAGTCTCTCGAATAGCAGTTAATACCAGTCTTGCAAATCTGCCGTAGAGCCAATTCACTGCCAAAACGCGAAATTAGTGTGTCACTTTCACTGTTCGTCATCCCTTTTCTTCTTCTTTTTCTCTTCCCGATCTCACTTTCTCTGACTCTCTCCATTCCTCATGCTCTCTAACTCTGTCTAACCTTCGATATAGAAAGTGATTCCTTTTTCCATGTGATTGTTGTTTCCGGGATGTTCCCCTACCTGGACAGTTGATGTCTTTCTGGGGGAAATTGATCTCGGTAATTGATTGCCACCACCAGAAGTGGAAGGGGGTGATTTTAGACTCACTGCCAAATGTCCCATCACTTTACTCCACGAGATCCTCATTTTCGACTACATTTGGTCTTGCTTTGCGCGCACTTTAAAAAACGCAACAAATATTCTAAATTTTCATTAAAGGAGGACTCTGAGGAATCGAGCTAGAGATGCAGATGGTTGATGCACAGCGTTCTGACCCCCATTGTTCTCTCCAGATAAGGGTGAACAATGGATGCAAATTTCGCGCCAAAATCCCGACACGAAAGAACTGCAATTTCCCGCTCGATTCAAATCACAGAGCGGGGAGAGCGGTCGCTCCCCCCGCCCAGGCCTTGCAATTCGGTTCATGCAAAGTGAGCGAGTGCGTATGTAAAGTGCTCCCCCTTCTCTGTCGAGGCAGAATGCTGTGGATGCACTCTCCTCATTTTGCTGAATGCATGCGATAAAAGCAGTCAGCATGATCATTTAAATTTTACTCTTACTCCTCCATCGCTTCATAATCTTTCCCTTACTTTGTCCAGGAAAACAATTGCACTGCATCCATTAGCACTAACTTACATAGAGTGTCGCCATCAGTTCTCTGATGGATGAGATAGTGTGTAGTGAATAGATGCGTATTGCCCACTCTGAATCATGCATCGAATTCTCCCGTTAACTCCGTTGTTGTTCCTCTCTTACCACCATTTCCAAAACAAAAACATTGCCGAAAGTATTCCTACGGTTTTCATTTTCTGCCATTGATCACTGTGATTATTTCTATGCGCCTTTTTAATCTCCTAATACTCCCCTAATTCTATTCCTCTAAAATCGAATATTTCTTCCTAAAAAAAATACCTAGAATAATTGTACCCCTTCTCGTGATTCGAAATGTATTGTCTTGTGCAGACTGAAAGTCAATTTATCCTCACCTTCCTTTCAATGCTCCGTTACCCTTTACAGAGTAATCGAAGCAAGATTGATTAGCGGAATAATATAACCTGTGCCTTTCCTCTGGCAGCCCATCGTATTCAGCTCCCAGGATGCGAAATATTGAATAGTTTTATTCCAGCAAGATTATCTCGCCTTTACTCTTTCCTCACATTCAGACCCCATCTAGCGATACTTTTAAAAATTCCACTGAATTATTGCAGTAAGATGATCTCGCCGATCACGGTGGATGGCTCTCTCGATCGACGGAATATCTTCGTCGGAGAGGCATTCGGACCGCCCAATGTTAGAGTCGTCTTTGCTGGAGCTGCTGAAGGTGAGAAAAGCCTTCTGACACACTATATTAATTGTAAAAATTCGATATATACAGATGATAATTCTTTTAAATTGTTCAGACACACAAGAGCGAGAAGACCGCGTGTTCCTACTGATCGGCCCGAGTTGCGTGAGGGAAGAGAAGGTACGCTCTCGATCGCTTTGCTCTGAATCATGGTTGGTCAGACGCCTGATTTGATTCAGAGTTTCAAAATTCTCTGAGACGCCGAAACAATGCCAACTACACTTCTGTTAGTACTGCCCAATACTTTTCATTCCGCAATCCACCGAGCAGTTGTTGCCCGAGCCAAAAAGAGAAGTCGCGAAAAGTAAGAAATAAGTTCAGGCCACGTGCATCGATGCATTCGCCAATTTCTTCTACGGCGTTCAGAAGGAGGACGATTATCGACTACACATCGCTAATGAGGTCAAACATATCTACTTGTTACTGAAACCAAAGCAAAATAAGAAGAGGAGCAGGAAAGTTAATTTCTCATGCAGAGAACCAAGTTGTTCGAAAATTATTTATGACATTCACTGGAAACGGTGCGAAAAAGTGAAATAAGATAAATGGAGAGACTTTATCGTGACAGCCGGGTGTACCCTGGCATTACTAAGCAGCCTACCCAGTATCCCTGAAATGGCAAGAATCGCTGAGTATCCACTCTTAACATCATAACAGCCCTAACCAATCTAATCATAACCTTCCAGAAGTTCGATAAGACGACGCCGAACAAGGCGATCGTCACGTACGTCTTCAACGATTCGAAGATGCCCTTCCGACCCATCGTTGTCGATGTGAAGTGAGCACTTGATCTTTGATCTTTGATCTGACGTCAAGCCCAGTTTTATGGCTTACTTCTCAATCACTGTTGTTCACATCACTATTTTGATGTAGAAATTTGAATATCGGCCTATCGAATTTAGAATCTTTCCTGAATTTTCTCACTTGGAATAAGAGTGTATCAAAATAAATCGAATAAATAAAAATATAATCTTAATAATTAAATATTCAGGGACGACGACGCTTCACTCCTCCACAAATGGCTGACGGAGAATGCCCGACTGCGTATCGACGTCGTCTGTATTGTCTTCAATTTACTGGGAAGAATCGAAACGAGACATGAGACGGCAATCAAGGAGGTATGTTGCGTACTGTGCTGTCAAGATGAGCAATCAATATGCTCATTCCGTTCTCATCGAATTGAGTGCCAAGATATCGAAGGAATAGATGAATAGTTCATTGTTATGTACCTAACCATAAAATATCTATTCATGAAATAAACTGGATTCTTACAGATGCTATCAATCCTGCCCAAGCGCATTCGTGCCTCTGCATCGGTCCTGCTCACCAACTCTGATGGAAATCCACCACCTGTTGCACTGCTGAGAAGGTTCGTAGTATTTTGTAGATAATCAAATAAATTAGAAGTGATCAGATAGAAAGGGTGGTTTTGGTGTTGAATTCTATAGGAGTGTAGTTCGTTGTCCGAAACCGAAATAATTTCTAGATTCGATCTCCAAGAGTCACCAGTATACAAGCTCAACTGGACGACGCTGTTTACTGGAAAGCCAGGTAACGTCTGACTAAATCTAGCGTATTATCATGCAAAGGAAGTTAGGCCTTCCCTCTTTTTTTTGCAACCTAAACGTAACCGCAATTGTGGTTTCTATCAGACTCAGTTGTGTAAATATATACTGGATGTTCCAGACGATTCACTAAAGGAACTTCTCCGTTCAAACTACTGGAATATGAGCGAGAAGTCTCTCAAGGACATGATCTCGAGAATTCAGACACTCCATCCTCACACATTCAATGGTAAGTCTGTGGAACACGTAGTAGGTCCCATCCGCCAACTTTGGCCAACTTTGCCAACAACTTTGGTGCATCTTTTCGTGAAAAAGCGTTCGTTCCGAACATTACTTCGGGTTTTATGAGGGCAGCCGGAGGATTATTCATTCTGCATGCTCTCTAATTAGTCTAACCCATTAATGTGCCAATAAAGGAGATACCCTCTTGTCCTCTTCTTGATACACTATGTAGATACTTGAAGATATTTCTTCATCACTGTCCCATTTTTGGCCCATATATCTATTTGAATTATCTAACACCTAACACCTGTTTAACATTTCAGGACTCCCCCACGAGCCGCCCATGTTCGTGATCCATCTCAAGGCGGACAATGCCTCGTCCTCCTCATCCTCGTCCACCTCGACATCGACGTTTGTCGAACGTCGCACCGAGCACACCACGACGACACACCACCACTACGACCTCCCACCTGCCATGGACCCTGTGCAAGGCCGGCCCGAGCCCTCGCCTCCGCTCGTCAAGGTAATAAAAAAAATAAATTATTATTGATTTTTTTTACAAACTGAAATCGCCATGACAACAAACCTTTACATATAGGTACACAAAGGATGTATGTTGGAATCTAACCGACAAAAATTATTTAAATATTTTAATTTTAATTAATTATAAGAATAAATAAATAATTGCAGACGACGATCTTCCAGACGACGTCCAAACACGTTGAGGACAAGATCGTCGACGTACCTCCAGCCGGAATCCCCAAGGAACTACTGAAACAGATCGAACAACGGTGATTTACTTGCATTTATCGTAATTTTGCGCAGTCCTCTGACTGGAGTCTCCGGTCATAGAGTGTTCAAAACCAAGATACTGTTTTGCGTGAGAATCTTCAACGAGTTGCTGAAACAGATCGAGCAACGGTGAGGATGAACCAATATGAAGAATCCAACGGTCCTCCGTAGTATCTCAATATTTAGTTTAGTTGCAATATTTATCGCATTGCGTTGTGAACAAAGAACCGTATTCCGGGCCTTACACTCTATTGCAAGTCGTATTTTTTGCTGCTAATGATCGCAATGTGCTTCTCTTATCACATATTTTAATTGGTCTATTTTTGGCGTGAAAATCGACTTGATTATTGATAAAAAAGAGTAGTCATTTGCAGTTCGGATGATCAATCTCATGGAGAGAAGAAGGTCGTTGTGGAGAAAACGATTACTGTCCATATGATGAAGAAGGATGACGAGCAAGAGGGTGAGTGAGATCAGAGATCAAAGATCAATTTGGACCATTGCTTCCAGCCCTAGTTCACTTGCTAGTGAGAGAAACTGAACGATGCGTTCTGAATTTCATTTGCTATAAGGCAACATTGTCTGGTTTCTTCGCACTAGTTGTTGACAAGTGCCCAGACTAGCCGCAACTCTATCCGTCAATCAGTATGGCAAACCGCACTTCACTAACTGCTACTATTTCGGAGAACATAATGCTTTGGTCACCTGTCTTCGTAGCTGGGGCAAATAAAAAAAAACTCTCGGAATGATGATTCTGCTATTTTCAACAACGACATACTTGTCCTATTCAATAATATCAAAGATGAAGGGAAGAGCTCGGGAAATGACACCGCCGTCTCTTCATTTTGCAACACTCTCTCGCCCGCCGTCGACGAGAGAGAGAGTGTGAAATGAAGAGACGGCGGTATCATTTCTCGGTCTCTACTAACTGCGATTCTTGCAGATAACATAATGGAGCGTGCGCGTGCTCGTAGTATGGAGAGACTGGCACTAGAGGAGAAGTTGAGAAGAGATGAAGAGGCAAAGAGGAGAGAAGAAGAAGAGAAGAGAAGGAAGGAGGAAGAAGAGAAATTGAGAATGGTCAAAGATCAATTGGATAAGGAGAGAAGGGAAAGGGAAGCAATTGAGAAGAAGATTAGAGAGCAGGAACAGGTGAATAAAACAAATAATTTTGACTTCCATTAAAGAAGGTGTCCCACTTTGACTTCCATTAAAGAAGGTGTCCCGGTGGTGGGTTGCTGTTACCCGATAACACTTTCGAAACTCCCAAGTCACAATTTTTCGTTTGAACTGAGTTATGATCAATTGGCTGCGTGCCAAGTGACCCTGAAAAGCAGGCAACGAGCGAGAGAGCATGCAAAATGAGGAGAGCGCCCCCTCCTCACTTTGCACAGTCGCCTGCGCGGTTCGTGGGACGCCTTCTTTAAATCACATAAAAAATAGTTCAGCATTACTATCTAACCCTTTTAAATTTCTGATGACCTTTCTGCACATGGTAGTGACCCTAGAAAGCCCCTAGAAAGCATTGGACAGCAGGGTATGTAGTCTGTCTAACAGCTGGCCTTACCAGTGGGTCCCACCTAGCGTTTTCTTACGACTGTAAAATCGCTTGACGTGGATTCACCTTTACCTTTACCTTCTACGCATGATAACACATATCTTGAAGGCCGATATCGCAAATCGCGCGAGACAAGAGGAACAACGTCTTCTTCTAATCAAAGTGGAAGAGGAGAGAAGAGAGAAGCATAGGATTGAGGTATCCATAGCCTTTGACTCCTCACCCAGTGAAAATAGAGGATCAAGTACAAATGATTGTAGTGATAGGTATTTTCATAGTGAAGTAGAGAGCGACATACATGCTTCAAAAACCAAAAAAGGAAAATCGAATATAAAATTGCAGCAACTAGCCTACGAGGAGAGGACTAGGAAAGAGGTCGATGATCGGGCTAGGAAATTGAGTGAGGAGAGAAGGGAAATGGAGGCTGAGAGAAGAAGGTGCGCATCTCATTCCTATATTATTTAGCGTCTCGGATTGATGAAACACCGTAAAACATGATGTTTTTCGATGACTAAGAATATTATCATTTAGGAGATAAATTGGTTGATATTTCAGACTGGAAGAAGAGAGAAAACGCCTGGAAGGTCGGAGACTGGAGGAGATAAAGAAGATTGAAGAGGAAAGACTGAGGTTAGATCTATCTACTCCATTGCCATCAATACAGGTTTAGGTATCTATTTTTTTCATTCTTCGAATTATGTATTATACATTCAGTGCTGTTTCCTGTCTAAAATTCGAAAATTCTCCATGAGCGCAGTGAAATGGACACTGTTCTGAACAAAAATTTCTCAACCGGCTCAATCATCACTGAGAAAAAATAAATAATTTTTTTTCCAGATTGGAGGAGCAACGTCGGATTCTGACGCATGAAAAGAGTGTGACTGAGGCAGAGAAAAGACGAATCGAAGAAGAAATCACAGAAGGAGAAAGGAGAAGGAAAGAGGAAGAAGAAGAATTGAGAAGAAGGGAGAAAGAGATAAGGGAAGAAGAATTGAAGAGAAGGAAAGAGGAGGAAGAAGTGAGGAGAAGGAGGGAAGAAGAAGAATTCAAGAGAAGAAAAGAGGAAGATGATGCGAAAAGGAAGAAGGAGGATGAGGAATGGAGGAGAAAGTGCGTTTTATAAGTAGAAAAAAAACGAAAAATCATTTTTTAGAAGAGAAATCGAGCGCAAGGCCCGTGAGGAGGAGGAGAAGATTAGGTAATTATTTTTAAAAATAATTTTAATGATTATTAGAAATAAATAAATTCAGACTGGAGAACCAACGACGTCGAGAGAAGGAGGAGGAAGAGAGAAAGAGGAAAAGTATGGACGAGAAGGTTCGTAGTCTCTGCTTATTGCCCATTTCCATTTTCGAGAATTTACGACTAGAATTCTCATTCTCTTGGTCTCTGTATCGCCACACAAAGAAAATTACAGCCTTTTAATAGAAAGAAACATAGAAACTAAATATTCGAGAGATAATCTCCTTTTCAGAATATTACGATAACCTACGAGCGTACTATCGAGCGAACTCGCACGGAAGAAGTGGATGAGAGAGTGATCGATATGAGACCAGATCTCTATCATACAAGGTTACTTTCTTGCCTTTCCACAAGTTTTTGCGCCAGATATTATCATTTTCTTCGAACATCGTACCGCACATTTTTAGTTTGAGCAAGAAAGTGCATATCGAGATCGCCACCTTCCCTTGCGAGGAGGAGACATTGAAAGGAAATAATTATTAATCTAACCTATTCCAGACCGGGATGTACTTGTGTACCCCACTAGGCGTGGTTGTCTCATGACAACTGTAAAATCGCCTTGATTGTGGAAGCAACTTTTTATTCCAGAACCTACCTCAACGGCGACGTTCCCCGTCATGCTGCCGTCATCGACGAGGGCCATCAATCGCCCATTGGAGATGCTCCCATCGTCAGGTGAACAATGCGCAATCATCTTTCCTTCCTACTGTTTGAGTTGATTGTTGCACTCGTACTAAACATACAGCTTATCACGCGTCTTCTGAGAGATTGCAGGACCCCGAGGAACTGAGTTTGAGCAATCTCGGTGAAATTTTTATGGTAGCCTATATTGGCGACGAGAAAAATTTTGTAACACAACTTTTTTCCCAAAACCTTCATTTAGGTATTTTCCGGTTCTGGATCCGGCTATGCCATATCTCAGCTCCCAGAATAGCTAGAGACTTCCGGTTTGGCTTAAAAAATGCGGAAAATTATTCTGAACAACTTTCAACTCACACTTAAGAAAATTTACAACTTTAACATTTTTGAAACATTGAAAAACCGTTTTCGAATTCGAAAAATAATTCACCCTGGCTCGGGGACCCCCCCTTTTAATAGTTTTTGAATTCATTTTTAGAATCTACATACTCGAGTTAGTTTAGGAAAAATTCAACCGAAGGGCCAGGCCCATGGCCGGAGGCGTCCGGCACCAATAATGACCAAAAACTGCCTATTTTTCAAAGAATCTCAATTTATAAGAATTCAGAACTTCAAATTTAAGAGCTCTTCTGAGGCATATTTATTTTAGAATTACTTAAATGCACCTAAAGAACATTTCCTGTGTTTTTTAAAGGCATTCTGAGGAAAACAGTTTTTCATGAAATTTTTATTTTTCAAGAAATAATTCGTGAAAAAAATCATTTTCAATTTTTTTCTCGGATCGCTCTAAAAGTTTAAGAAATTGAAACAATGATCTAATTAATTATTTTCCAGAGATTTTTGCAAAGATTGATATCAAAAGTTATGAGGCTTTAAAAAGTCGATTTATCTGGAAAATGGGCAGTTTTTGGTCATTATTGGTGCCGGACGCCTCCGGCCATGGGCCTGGCCCTTCGGTTGAATTTTTTCTAAACTAACTCGAGTGTGTAGATTCTAAAAATGAATTCAAAAATTATTAAAAGGTGGGGTCCCCGAGCCAGGGTGAATTATTTTTCGATTTCGAAAACGGTTTTTCAATGTTTCAAAAATGTTAAAGTTGTAAAATTTCTTAAGTGTGAGTTGAAAGGTGTTCAGAATAATTTTCCGCATTTTTTAAGCCAAACCGGAGGTCTCTAGCTATTCTGGGAGCTGAGATATGGCATAGCCGGATCCAGAACCGGAAAATACCTAAATGCCGGTTTTGGGAAAAAAGTTGTGTTACAAAATTTTTCTCGTCGCCAATATAGGCTACCATAAAAATTTCATTGAGATTGCTCAAACTTTGGGCTCCTAGTTCCTCAGGGGGGGTTGTATTCCTGCAATCTCTCAGAAGACGTGTGTTATCTCTGGTGCGCGCGCCCAAGTTGGAATCAAGTAGGATGGGGCGTTTCCAAGTTGCCCCCAAGCTTGGGCCCAACTTGGAAAACCGCTCTCTTCCCCCATACTCTCTCGCTCTGTCTCTTTCTCTCGCTCTCTCGCCTACAGTACTTTGACCCTGCTTGATTCGAACTTGGGCGCCCGAGCGAGAGAGTGAGAGAAAAAGAGAAAGCGAGATAGCATGGAAAATGGAGAGGCCAAATCAATTTCCAAGTTGCCCCCAAGCTTGTACGCTACTTGGGAGCTACTTGATCCCAACTTGGGCGCGCGCACCAGAGATGGTTGATTTATGGGCAATTCAGAGGAAATAATTTGTCGTGCATGAAGAGCGATTAAATGACCAGTAAAAGGTAGATAAATGTAGTTCCGTCTTCAGCGTATTTGTCAACGCGCGGAACATGCTCAGCTTACTTGTGGTCGATGTGCACGCATCGCACGCAAACGACGAATAACTTGTATTAATTCAGATTCGTATTCGACGAGTCCACTCGCTCGTACGTCCATCACCTCGTTGAACCTCATCGACAAGGAACTCAGAGGGAACCCTCACCCAGCAGGAGCGAGCAGGTAATAATAACCGCTGTAGTCGATTTCCAAAGCCCAATTATCGACCCAATGAAGAATTTCGGAGGGCTTTTGTCCTAGAGACCATTCAGAGAGGAATGTCTGTAGAATGAATGGAGTGAGAAGGTCTCATCATTTCTTAGCTGGCGAGCTCAATTCTCGAGTTCTAATGAAGAGAATTTCAGTCTCACATCCCTACGGTTCAAAATTTTATTGCCTGACTCTTTTTTCTCGTCCGGTTTGTTTCTATCGTAAGCCAAGTCATTTCATCTCAGCCCCTCCGCATTCTCTCCCGCACGGAGACCCTTATCGACGATCCATTCTTTGATGACGATGAAGGATTCTCGAGGGATAGTCCGGAGAGGGTGGGACATCATCGAATGAGCTCCCCGACGAGGGATGAGAGGTGGGAGACGGGAATCCTCATCTCGAAATGTTATCGTGTGTGTGCAATAGAGCCCGAGAAATCTCTCGCCCGCTCGGTCGACGAGAGAGAGTGTGAAATGAAGAGACGGTGGTATCATTTCTCGAGCTCTAGCATGCAATACTCCTAAGGTTAGATTGCGGAAGTTAGGGAAAGCAGATGGGTAGCGCAGGTCAAAATGATCCAAAAATCTCCAGATACCAGCACGTGCGCGGTCCGACGGATCTTCGCTCTCCGGGCATTGCAAAGACTCCCGCTGATGGACTGAGGTGCGCACACTGTTCTTACTACGCTTACTGTCTTGCATACGGATACAACACAAGACTTTATAGAAAACACACATCTGTAGATACATAGTGTGAACGTTGCTCTAAAAATTACGATTTGTTCGATTTTTTAAGCATTGCATTCATCAATTCTCAAAAGGTTATTGAGTTTACAAAACTAAATCTAGTACCATTCTCAGCTCTCCCGAGATGCTTCGTCGTGCTGATGCTCTTCGAAGGACGAATCAGGACGTACAGAGGGATTCGTATCCGAGTGGAAGAGAGAGCAGAAAGAGGGAGAGAACACAGTATGAGGTTAGCCATTCTTTCTCCACTGACCCCCCCCCCATTTATCTGCACTCGTTAACGCACTACCCATTTTCCCCGTGATTCCTGACGTTGATTAAAAATGGAAGGTAGGACATCAGTAGAAAACGAATACATTTTTTCACACTGGACGTGTTATAAGCCATTCTTTCGCCTATGAATTAGGTATGAAGCAGCGCCGTTTCACTTACTACAAATTTTCATATTCGTACCTTTGATTCGAAGTTAGGCCGCGAATGCGTCACATTGGATGCTGAGTTATTGAAGATAACTTTTAGGAGAGAAAAAAAGAGAAAAAAACATAATTTTCTCTCCTTCAGAATCTTCCCCTGGACGAGGCTGGCAATGCCTACATCATCCCCGATCGGATGAGACACAGCAAATCGCCCATTATTATGAGAGTAAAGATGTCGCCCAAGGAGGTCAAAATAATTCTTTTTTGTCTTAATATATCATAGTTGCCGTAGAGGTAGAACACACAATCATTCGAATCAGTAAACACGTGATTTTCACGTCACAGATTCGAACATGGGAACCATCAAAGGACACATATCCCGATCTTAGTAAAAATTTGTGGGTAGACTATCATAATGTTGATATACGGCATGTTTCATTGCAGAATCATTCTCCTCATCAATCTGCAATCGCTCCTCCTCTTCCTTCCGTTCAGCGAGAGCACGAGATACCCGTCCAGTCTACACCCGCTGCAGGTATGGAATGAATTGGTCGGGTCTGGCTGCGCCCCTCGCTGTCAAAGCAAGATAGGGTGTGCTCAGGCGATCGCCCGTTCACGTACAATCCTCCCGGCGTGAACAGAGCATCCGCAGCCAAAAGATCGTCGATTGAGAGGGGTCGGAGTGGCATCACGGGCGGAAGTTACGGAGCTCGTCCTCCGGCTTCCCGGGTGACGAACTACCGTGATTATCGCCTTGATGACACTCAGGCTTCCTCTCCGTCTTCGACTTATGGCCGGCCTCCCTCATCCATGCTCAACTCTCCTTTTTGAATACGAGAGGTGTAAGCAAGTGTGCTGAGCCTCCTAAACTTACTGTGATATACGCGAATATTCGATCGATTTTAAACGAGGTGAATCATAGCTGTTTGAAGTCGCAGTTAGAGGCGAATGAGTATTTCGTTTACTGTTTCACTGAGTCATGGCTGCGCAAATCTGACCCCGATGGGGCAATAATAGGGGCGTTTTCGAGCAACTACTGTGTAATGAGGTGCGACAGGGGCAAAAAACGTGGCGGTGGTGTATGTATGATCATACACTGCAGTATTGTTTCGAAACTTGT
>LS484717.1:64616-98178 GCA_900490705.1 Pristionchus arcanus | reverse complement strand
TCGTCTTCCTGTCGGACTCCGGATAACATTTCAATGATTTTCATAAAAGAGACTGCGGTACCCCTGGCCGCTGCTCTTGAAATTATCTTCAGAAAGTCATATGAATTATCCGAGGTTCCAGACAGGTGGCGATACTCCACGATTACGCCTCTCAAGAAAAAGGCTCCTTATTCGAACCCACTAAACTACCGACCTGTCTCAATTACTAGTTTCTTTTGTCGAGTATTCGAGAAATGCATTGCTAAGCAGATGATTTTGGATTGCGAAAATTACGGTATCTTTCCAGATACACAATTTGGATTTAGAAAAAAACGTTCTGTAGAAACTCAAATGATTGAAGTGGTAAATGACTGGTCTAAATCGATTGACGAGCGCCACTGTGTAGACGTGATTTACTTTGACTACGCAAAAGCTTTTGACACCGTCAGTCATGAGAAACTCATCCAAAAGCTCTCTCTAATGGGATTTCCCATGCTCACGGTGAAGTGGATACGTGAATACTTGACAAACAGAGTATTCAAAGTCCGAGTAAACCAGACGCTCTCTGAATCTAGACCAGTCATTAGTGGTGTTCCTCAAGGATCAGTTCTTGGTCCTCTTCTGTTCAATTTATTCACGGCCGATTTGCCGAGTGTAATTGAAGCAGAAGGTTGTAAAGGATTTACTTTTGCAGACGACCTGAAAATTTTCCTAGCATTCCAAAAGAATGAGTTGAGTGCGCCCAAGAAGCTACAGCAATGTATAAACGCTATTTTAAAATGGAGTGACACGTGGCAATTGAGCATTGCTACTGAAAAGTGCAATGTACTTCACATTGGTAAGGGAAATCCAAAAACGGACTACTTTTTGAACACTTCAAAAATTGAGCCCAAGTCTTCCATAAGGGACCTTGGAATCCAAATCGACGATGAGCTCTCATTCAAAGACCACTTCGAGATAGTAACTAAAAAAGCTGCTACTCGTGCCAACCTTATTTTCCGTGGACTTAGCACAAACAATGCTGCAGTGATGGTAAATGCATACACTACCTACGTTAGACCGATGGTAGAATTTTGCCCTAGTGTCGCCTTTCCAGTTCATGAAAAAGATGCTGGAAAACTGGAGAAACTCCAGAATAAAGTAACTAGATTGATTAGTTACAAGTGTCTTGGATATAATTTTGCAAATCGGCCGCGACCAGAGGAGCGTAACGAAATGCTCAAATTGAAATCGTTGATTTATCGACGAAAGATTAGTGACTTCAAGCATGCATATGAACTTATATTTGGAAATTCTCGCCTTTCTCGCAATCAAGCTCACTTTCTTACTCTGAGTAAGACGAACCTCAGAGGAGCAGGATATAAAGTGTGCAAGGAACCGTTTAAAACAAAGGTGCGAGAGAAAAGCTTTGCAAATCGCATAAGTAATGCACTTTATGATGTGCTTCGCAAGGGAAAGATTCCAACGAAGTACTCAGAGTTTATGAGCGTGATGAGAAAGGAGGTTGCATGATCTGTTTGGTTGTTCACGTCGCTCGAACTACTCGTTTTGTTGTAAACCCCCTTCCACTCTCACAACCCCCCCCCCACAATTGTACCATCTGTGCGGATAAATATTATTATTATTATTATTATTAATTCTATCTAGTCTCTATTCACAATTTTCTGAAGGTTTGTCTCTGGCCTCCAATAGTTTTCCGATGAATGAAGAAATACATACAATAATTATTTGAGTTGCAGACTAATTGTAAGAAATTCATTATCATCCTTCAGAATACTCTCCTCCCCCGCTCTACCAGAGGACACCACCGGCCAATGCCAGCCTGCCGCAGAGAGGTTCATTCTTTCCTTCTCATGGTTCATATTTATGCATTTGTCTACGATTTCCCTAATGATTTCTAGAGCGTGAAATACGGCTTCGCCAAAAATGGTGACCAAAACAAGTTACGAGTGAGTCCCACCTAGAGTTGTCTTGCGACTGTGAAATCGACTTGGATGCAACTTTACCTTCGCCTTTCAGCCACACCCGTCGCCGTGCACTTCGCTTCATCCGTCGGTAGTGGAGCGAAGCCCGTTGGTGCCGGGGCTCCCTCCGATCAGTACTCAACCATCCACAAACCACCCCCGCCGCCAACTCCAGCTCAAAGATCGGGCAAGGTAGGAGTATTTATCGTCATGATTCCGGATTTAGAATATAATGCTATCCAAAACATGTTCTTTTTCACAACAAAACGAATCGAAACCAGCATTGTTAGGTGCTTTAATCTTATCCTTACTAAGGTTGTCAGAGAAAATAAGTCCTTCATTTCGCGTGCTCTTTCGTGTAACCGGTGAAAAAGTACGATGAATGAAGAGACGGATTCTTTCTTCTGACAACCCTACTCCTTACCCTTCACTTCCCTCTCTCCAGCCTTCTCCCATCGCCCCGGTGCTCACCCCTGCGCCGCCCACTCAATCACCGTCGCATGCTGCTCCAGCCTACATCCGACCTCCCCGACAACTCGTAAGCTGATCTTTGATCTTTAGTCTTTGAACTTTGATCTTCACTTAACCCGCATGGTCCGAACCGGCATGCCAAGTGAACATGCGTCCAATCAATCAATCAATAATCCTCAGGGTGACGACGAGATGATGAGTCCCGCGGGGAAAGCTCCCGTGTACGGTATCGATCGACCACGCGAACTCCACCCTCCGCCACCGCCCGTGGTGCGTTATTGTATACATTCAACATTTTGAAGGAATACTTATTTTTCGTTAAATTTGCCCGATTTTTCAGTATGTGTCTGAAATGCTTACTTCTTATTACCGTCTGCTAGAAATTGTACGGAACGAATCAATGAATCAATCATATTTTCGCAAATCAAGGCTCGGGCCTTGCGAACAATGCCCCATTCTTCCACTCTAGAGGATGTTCTCTGCAGATCGTTTGCCAATTTGCACCATATTGCTTCCTCCATCTAACTTTTGGCCGGCCAACTGGCCTCTTCCTCTTCAATACTACAATGCAATACTTGTAGCCCATCCACAAGCACCCGCATCAGCAACAGCAGCCACAGAGGGCGCCGCTCGCTCATCCCGAGGATGGTTATGGAGCGAATAGGAAACCCGGTATTGAATTTCTTTTGCACACTCCTCACTTATTCATCCAACCTACTAGATAGTATAATCAACATCCCATTTATGATCACATTTATGATTATAATCACAGATCATTGTGGGTTATCAACAGTTTTCCAGTGCTGAGAACAGGGATGAATTAACGATATTAGTTACGTGTTCCATTGCAGCAGGAATGAGTGCTGAGGAGGAGCGGGAGTTCCTTCTGAGACTTCGACCACTGGACGAGTACAATCGAATCCCTGGCGAGGCAGAGAAGGGATATCGGTAAGAATGGAGGACCGAAAAATCGTACTTGATCCACTTTATCGGCATTTTAGCTTGAAAAAATTCCGTAGGCAGAAATCCTCTCGTCACTTGATTCGACGAGATAGAGGAATGAAAAGACGTATTCTACTCCAAGACATTTCCAATGCTTCAGAATGAAGAATCGTACAACCTACTACGGCGATGATTCTGCTGTACCCCGAGAGGAAGTCCGATTCTGGACGAAAACTCTCGTCCCGATTGTAATAGCCCTTGCCCTTCTAGCCGTTATTGTCTACTATCTGGTTGCACTTGCTCCGCCCTTCTTTAGGAATAAAAGTGAGATGACCCCACAGGAGAGGGAACACATGCAAGGACTTGCGGGTGCTTTCTCGCCTTAGGATGTCTTAGGAATCCTCCTCTCTAGTTTAAATTATTCCCTGCCCGAGGCCCAGAGTGTCGAAACGTGTGCTATCTAACAGAGTGATACCTGTGTTTGTGTGCCAAATGTGCGATTTGATTACGGTAGTAAACGTAAAGTACCGTAATCAATCAATAATCACCCCTAACCTCTCTCAGTGGTCAAGACGCGACATGGTCCTCCAAGCCACAGCCGATTGAAACGAGTACTCCAGAGGGAGAAAGGAAGAAGAGGAAGGGATGCTGTGCCGAATTCTTCGTTGTCTTTGACAAGACGAGGACTCGGTAGGAAAATTATGGGTGGTTAGAAAAAGTAAAGGCTAGGATTGACTCTCTTCAATAAGGTTTCAGGTATATTGCTGAATTTGGTTCAACATTATATATACATGAAACCGGATCAGAAATCTGATATTATTTGCGTTAGATATGCCATTTGAGTGTAACCTCTAACAATCGAGTGTCTATGTTTTCCTCTAACCCATCTCTCTCTTTTTTTCAGTCCTCTTCAATGCTGGGATTGGGTGCTGCCCATCTGCTGTTTCTGCATTGCACCCATCGTTATTATTCTGATTATCATTGGAATTATTCTAACCTATGCACTTAATTAGTTAATTACTTAGTTTGTTTCGCTAATCACAACTGTGTTTTAACATCAACTACAAATTTTCGTAAAACCCTACAACATTTTTTTTGCACACTCGGAATCAAAACATCAGGATACTCTTCCCTTATTGATCAGTATTTATCACCCCATTTATCTCAATCGATCTTTCAT
Source organism: Pristionchus arcanus (assembly GCA_900490705.1). Lineage (NCBI taxonomy): Eukaryota > Metazoa > Nematoda > Chromadorea > Rhabditida > Neodiplogasteridae > Pristionchus > Pristionchus arcanus. The sequence goes on along the minus strand of LS484717.1, from coordinate 93,642 downwards.
CGTTTTGTTGTTTTCTGGATCAAAACAATCAGCTATTATCATATCATATTGTACGACGAATCTCGCTAGCCTCTCGTTCTTCACTGCCCTTCTGTAAGTTGTGTGCAATATATCGAATAAAGTGTAAAAATATATTTCGGTTCAGATCAGTTTATCAGTTGATTTATTACTTCGTTGACGAGCATTCATACATTGATACTGGATTTTAATTCTTGAGCGGGATAAGGCACAGCCGACCTTGAAAATTCTCACTGTATTACCGTTTCGGGAAGAACAAACAACATCAGGAAAAGCAGCACAAAACAGTTACTTCTACCGGATCACTGCTTGAGTTGTCAGAAAGGTGTATTTCTTCCTTAGATATCAGGGGAAATGAACACATATTCGTCAATTCTTATCACTGCAACAACCGCATTGCAACGTCCCCAACAATCAAAGAGTTGCTTCCACTTCTACTCTGCATCTCAGCGTTGGACGGTATTGTAGTCCGTCTAACAGCTGGCTTTTCTGGCGTGTCCCACCTAGCGTTGTCTTATGACTGTAAAATCGCTTGACATGGATTGGATACATCTTTACCTTTTCCTGTTACTCTCCATGGTTTATTCACTTCGAGATTAGTAAAGTCTCTGACTCCATCTTGCCTTAGTTTCATTATCCCTCTCGATTACTTCCCTCAACCTTTCTCATTACCCCTTTCACCTCCCCTCCTCCTCCCGATGTGTGACTGCAACACGGGCAGAGTGCCTGGGAAAACGAGAGATATCGGGCCAACCAACCAAGTCTCCCCATCCCCCTCAGCCTCTCACCGGTCAGACAGACCCAGAGATAATGGGAAAAGACGAGAACCAAGCCCCCTTAGAGAGGCAGTCGATTGTGAAAATAGCAAGGAGAGCGCTCGAATCGAGCCGAAAGATACAAATCTGAGGAGTGGAGCGAAAAGACTATTGATATAGACACGTCAAGACGCCCGTTATTGTAGTCGATAGCTAATATCTCTTCGATATCAGCCGCTTTTCAAGGAATATCGCCTACCGTATCCCTCTAGATACAGTTAAAGTGAAATCAGAGGCAAAAAGGCATCGACATTCGGTGGGAGACTCCCACCAGATTTCCTTGCTTTTCACACCCTCGAAGTGTTTCGATCGTTTTGTCGTGCGTGTAAATGTATCGACTACCTGAAATTCGCGGAGCCTCTTCTTTGCGCATTCTTTTTTGTATTTTTTCGCGAATTTTGTCGTGATCGTAGCTCAAAATCGTCGTCGTGCGCAAAATTTGTCGTTTCCTATGAGTCGTACGAATTCCGCCACGATGCGACGCCAAATTGTTTGTGGGATCCAAAAAAGAGAAGTTTGTATGGATTCAATGAGAGGCAGAGGCTAGAATATTTTGTCTGTCGGAGAGAAAGGATTGTTGGAGCTATAGGAAAGAGGGAAGGAATCGAGAGGGAGAATCTCAGCAAGGGACGTGTAGATGTGGGTTTGATTTGGGATATTACATCTTGGAATAAGGGAAGTGAAGGAAGCGAACAAAAATGTGGTTTTATTGACACCAAAAAGGTTCGGCCTTTTTTTTGAAAAAAAGGCCCTTTCTCTCTCATTTCACAACAATCGATATAGGCCCCTCGTCTTCCTTTCAGATGGATCCGACCGAATCACTCGATTGGTATTCGGGACTGCACATTGTGGAGGAGGGCGAGGATGCAGCAGCTGCAGCAGCTGCAGCACGTGCAGCAGAGAAGCAGCCGGAGGAGAGCATCTCCAGTGTCATCGGCAGCGCTTTCGTACGATTTTATGACATTATTACCACCAAATCTCCTTTCAAATACTACGAACCCTGTTTCAGAAACTCTTAATTATCCGAGAAAACGAAATTTTCTGAAGTTTGTCTGCATTATCTTTGGACTCTTTAAAAACCGCAAAATTTGAATAAGTCATTTCAAATCAGAGCTAGTTTTCTTCAGAGCGGAATGGTCTCCATCGAAGACTGCATGATGTCGGGACTAATGCAGCAGCATCAGCAACCTCCAGTAGATCTGCAGCAGCAGCAGCAGCTGCGACCCTCCGTGCTGCAGCACACCAACGACCGTGCGTTTTCGATCTGTCTAGAGTTCGAAATACCGGCCGTTGAATCTTCAATTCTAATACATTTTTGAAGAGACGGTGTCTCATCGAGCAGAGCTGGAAAATCGAAGAATCTAATAATAAAAAAATCATATTTAGACCAACATCGTCATTGCGAATCACAGCCTCCTCATCAGAGCCATTCTCGCCACATCATTCAGTCAACTACCAATCATCAGGTACTCTATCTTCCCCTTACATCAGCCATGAAAACCATCTCAAACACCCGCACATTTACCCCCTTTGTACATGAAGAATGTGTATCTCTTCTTCTCCAGTGCTATCTCGCTCAACCAGTTGGTTACGGTATTCTCTCCAGGACCACGCCCACCACCATCAATCCGTGATCGTCCAACCATCTACCGTAACCAGCTCGGGATCGGCCGGTTACGGTTCAGGACACTTCCCCTCATCGTCCTTTCTGCCTCCCTCAACGTCGACAGCATCGAATCTCTTCCTCCCGCACTCGTTCATGGGCCTGTCCTTTCCGGAGTTTGAGACGGTACGGAAGGCAACTTGCACATGGTCAACATGACAGAATAACATACACGTAATACAAAAACAAATGGAGGGATTGCAGAGCCCGATTGTAAAGTGTCTGAACCGTAATAATTTGAGGTGAAGCATACCAATTTCAGAGCCAACTGCCCTACCCCGTTCTTCACTCGTCCCATCAGCATCCCTCACTCGATCTATTCGATCCCAATCATTGGATGGGAGTGTTGGATGGGAAGAAGGAGGGAGGAGGCAATAGAAGACCGAGGTACGAGTCTATCGTCTGACTCTCCTATTTCGCGACGGCCTCTCGATCAGTCTGATTTTCGCGCGAGTAATATCTCGAAAAAAAGAGAGCGAGAGCCCCTATGTGGGAATCGCTCGTGATGTAGCTGATTCCCATCCAAGAATGCGTGATAATTTCAATGACAAATGTATTGTGGGCCGTGTGTTTTGAGGTAGACAAGATCTCGCGCAATGTAGCTACGAAATATTTGAAGCTACAAGGTGGGAGAATGAATGATTTAATTCTAAAAATGCTTGACAAGTAACTTCTTCGAGAAATTGCTGAAGAGACTCGGACTAGATTCTTGAAAAATGAAGCAATGCAAAGAAAAGGATAAGAATGAATCCTTCCTAGATAAAGCGGACGGGTGTTTCGGTCCTTGAATGACTTCTTTCAGCTTCACCGAGGCAATCTTCCCGCAAGTGTTCGGCACCGCGGCCGGCCAGGGAATTCTCGACTTTGGCAGTTGTGCTGCAGCTGCTGCAGCCTCGGCGTCAGTGCAGCAGCAACAGCAGCATCAACATGCTGCAATCAAGGTGCAGCAAAGCTTATTACCCATTATCACTGACCGTGTTTGAAAGAATAGCGAATAATATGGTACCAATGTAGAAAGAAGTGTGCTAGGATCAGTAAGATTGCAAAATTGTCTCTTCATTTCACGTGCTCTCTCATCGGTCGGAGAGACGAGAGTGTATGAAGAGACGACGACCCGTTTTTGAGCTCCAAAATTACGTTTTAGTTCTTTCGTCGCTTGATTTTTCGTGAGAAGATATGATTCAGCACGATCCTCTGGACGCGCTCTACCTCTCTCCCTCCCTTCCCTCCACTCTCTCTTCGCCCTCTCTCATATCCTCCTCCCTCCAAGCTCCGCCCACACCCAAGGGTTTACTGGTAGGAGGAGGAGGGGGAGTGGGTACGGTATCGAGCGGGTACGGTACCGGAGCTACCGTAATCCGCGAGGCCGTGCTGGATATGGAGAAGCCGGAGGATAGGGAGATGATGGAGCAGGAGTGCCAGGTTAGAGTTTTATGGATAACTTTTATCATTTTGTTTAATGAATCTGATCTATCTCAAAGTAAACGCATTTTGCTTCTTGAGTTTACGCTTCCGCACTTATCGTTCCTATAATTTCCTTATATTGAGTTTTTGAGTTTCTTTTCTAACGTAAAAACGAAGGAATCCTTCAGGTTTGCATGGCAACAACGGCGAACGGATTGCACTTCGGAGCGCGAACTTGTGCGGCGTGCGCGGCCTTCTTTCGACGGTTAGCTACCATCCATCACACTAATCAACATTTTTAGCATCTGCTCAACTCTGACTATGAGCTCAACTCTGACTACTGACATGAGCATTGATGCATAATTGAAATGAAATACTTAATAATCCTTTTCAGGTCGGTCGCTGATGCTAAGCAATACTCATAAAAAACTCATAAACTCATAAAAAAATCATAAAACTCATAAAAACTCATAAAAAAAGTTCGTGAAATGCATTTGCGAAAAATAAGGAAGAATGATATTTCTGAACATAAAGTGAACATTAATGTCATTTCGAACATCAATCAGGTCGGTCGCCGATGCTAAGCAATACCAGTGTAAGGGCAGTCAGCGATGCACGAATAGTGCCAAGGATGGTAAGTTATACTTAATAAATAATCAACTCATTTTAAATTAACACGTCATGTAGCATCAGTGAACTCAGTGGACAACTTTTAAAGCAACCCCGCTGTGATGCCACCCATAACCAGCTGATAAAGTTGTTTAAATGTCAATGCCAAATGTGTTAATGCAACATCGGCATGTTAATAGTTTTTGAAAGGATTCCGTCGCAAGCATTCACTCGTACTCTCTTTTTGAAGATGTGATCTTTGATCTTTGCAGGGACGGGCTATCGCAAGATCTGTCGAGCGTGTCGTCTGCAGAGATGTCTGCAGATTGGAATGCAACCGGAGAGTGAGTACTTCGAAATACGGGAGAATTTTCTCTTCATTACACGTGCTCTCTCACCGGTCAGAGCGACGAGAAAGCGTGGAAAATGAAGAGACGATTACCTGTATTTTGAACTCTAGTGAGTATAATCAATTGCTCCTTACTGAGGGAGTATGGAGCAAATACAGAAATCCATAGTGAAAATATCGAAGAATTATTCGATAGATCAGAATATCTTCCACATTTGTAATTACGAATACATCATCGAGGCAACTCGATAAAATCAACCAAGCCGATTTGAGGGACAAGCGTGTGGGCTGCATGAAAAAAAAGTGAAATGACAACCCCGATTCGAATTCCTAATTCGATGCTCAGAGGTTGCAGATGTACAGAACAAAAGATTCCGGAAGGAAGACATGCCAATGGGAGGGACGATGATCTCTGATCTCGTGGGGAAAGGACAGGGGAAGGGAACCGCCATTGACAGTCTGTTGAAGATGAACTTCAATCAACCATTTGGAACCATGGGACAGGTAGTCATAATAATAATATTTATACATTTGAAAACTTTGATACAACAGCGTGAAGTGGAATAAAATATTCAGTTTCACCTCGAGAAACAAAGAGATGGACCGCTATAATTATTGAGACGGAGATCATATCATAGTAATATTTGTCTCTTCAGATACAGCTTCAGCAGCAATCACATCTACACCAATCGGCCCCACAGAGCTTCTACTGCTAACTTTCGTTTTTTATTTTTCACAAATTTCAAACTTTTTTGCATCTTCTAATCAACAAATCCGTGCCAATTAATTACAAAAGTCCAAGCATTCCAAATATCACGCACTATCTTGATCTCTCCTCCCCCGTGTTCCAAATGGATCTCTAGTAGGTCTGTCAAAGTGAAGAAATACATTCCTTTCTTCTCATTCTTTCTTCACAAAGAATGGTTCGGTCTTCGTGAGGACGAATGAGTGGAAAGATAAAAATATTTTTAATGCTATTTTTCTTTACTCTGACAGTCCCAATCTCTACCGCATCGACTACTGTGATGTTTGTTGTTAGCGATAAATGCCCACGAGCTTACCAAGTTCGCTACAGTATCCGAATGCGAATGGCGATAACATCGAGAGTCGAATAACAACTTTTGTAGCCACAAGACAGTCGGAAAGACAGTGAGTAGAGTAAGACGGGAGAAAGGAGAGGGGAGTGGGACGGGAATAGGGCTGAGGGGCACAAGCAATTTACGGTAAGAAACAAAATTAATTGCTTTCAACAAGGCCTTACTTTTATTTTTGTGTGAATCTCTTCAGTATTGAACACTTCGTTACGCAAGAGAAACAGTGATAATGATGTTCTGCCATTTGAATAACAATAATTTCAATCCTCAATGACCACCAAGTATTTTTCAGTAATGAAGAATTCATCGAATTTCACCTTTACATCTACAAACTCGTCGGAAAGCGAAGAACACATCATTCGTCACGAGAATCGAGAACGAGAGCAGATAATCGCAATTTTCGTTCTAGTTCTAGCATTGCATGAAAAATGCATCATTGCATGAAAATGATAGTTATCGATACATAAGAGCACCTGAACTTTATTCAAGAGTAAATTCTTAGGCTGCCGCGATAGTCATTGAAAATAAGTTAGTTGTCGATCGAGCGACCTGTGGATGTGGCACCAGCCTGAAGACTCACGCAGTCCTCTTCCACTATACACTCCAATGAAACATCTCCCCTGTTCCTGCTACTCTTCATGAGATGTTACGAAAAGCGTGAGATAGCAAGGAAAAACGAGAGATTTCTTCTCTGCTCATCTCGCTGCCCCATCATATCCAAGACACAGTCCAGATCGAGAGATCGTCTCTCAATTCCCCGTGCTCTCTCGTTTCTCTGATCTGAGAGACTACGTCGTTTGCACGCCCACATCGTAACCATGAACACTGTGAGAATGGATATTTAAGCGGACCTCGGGAAGGAAAGTCAGTCTCATCTCAATGTATCTCTTTCCGTTAGTCTTCCCCCTTCTTCTTATTCTTCCTTCAACCCAGTCCGCATGCATAAACTGCGGCGGCGCGGACAAAACGTCCGCCAAACGGCTCAAGATGGTAAGTTATTTGATCTTTGATCTCTACTTTGCCGACCGTATTCTACCGTAACTCCACTCCTTTGCAGCCGAACAAGTCCGTGTTCACACGGCTCGCCGGCATAGAACTCATGGAGATATTTGAGGTAAATAATATGCAAATAGCGAACTTTCGTTAACTTCTGCCGTTCAGATCACGAACCAGATAAATCACGAGGTGTGCGCGCAGCAGTGCGACGCACACGCAGAGTGCGCCGTCTTCGAGTGAGTTTTCCCAATCGTCGGCATACAGTAATCTTGCCTTGTCCCAGGTTCAACCTGCCCAATAAATTGTGCGTACTCGCCAGCGAGTATGCGCGTCTGACTGAGGATCTCGCCAAAGGAGCCTTCGAGACCATAGTCTTCGTCAAGGTCCGAGGTGAGTATCAGAATCCTGGATTCGAATACATTTGTCCTTTTCAGGCAAGTTCACCAAGGCGCTGCCTAAGGACAAGGAGACATGTCTGGACAAGTCCGAGTACGAGGACTATGTGAAACACGAAGTCGACAAATGGCTGAGTGAGTGAAGAAGAAAACATCTTTCCTGAATTCGATTCAATTACAGAACCCTCACCGAAGAAGAACTCGATTGAAACCAGCCCAGCATCGCCGACTACGGTATCCGAGCCATCCCAGAGTCAGTTTGCGATGGCATATCGTTCCCTACCGTAACCTTTGCAGCATCGGGCTCCACATCGGTCACTTCCACCTCGACTACCACGACTGCTGGCACCGCAGGTTAGTTGTGGCTTCTGTTCAAGAAATCCGGAAATTGTTCGTAGGAACCACTACTGGAACGAGTTCGTCGACTTCTAAGGGCAGCGGTGGAGGTTTGCGACCCTTCCCTATACTTAGTAGAGCTCGAGAAATGATACCGCCGTCTCTTCATTTCACACGCTCTCTCGTCGACCGAGCGGGCGAGAGAGTGTGTAAAATGAAGAGACGGTGGTATCATTTCTCGAGCTCTATAGTAGACCCTTCGCTGCTCAGAAACGACAACTGGAATGGGTTCGCGCGCGGAGTCGACGGAATCAACGACGAAGATGACCTCATCTTCCACGTCAGGTTTGCATCCGCCAATCGTTTAGGAAAGACAAGAAACCATTCTCAGAGACGCCCACCACCTCGACGAGTGCTTCTCAGCCTTCTCCATCGACGATGACATCCACAGCAAAGACCGTGCTGACGGAGCCAGTCAAGACCACGACTCCTGCGGGTACCAACCTGGTTCCATAAAACCCAACAATCGCTCATTTCAGGCACCACGCCCACTACCACTAAGGATCTCGGTACCACGTCGACCACCACCGCCTCCACGCCTGCTGCAGGTAACAAGATTATTAGACGTCTGAAGCCTTATTTCCCTCTGTGAGTTCCTTCCGGGTGAGGCATACTGTATCTTCAGTTCCTCCGACTGTTCCCTCCTCCACTTCCTCCTCATCAACGACACGTTCAGGTGAATTGGTGACTTCTGCTGAGAGATGGACAGAGTAGCGATGCCAACTCGGCACGAGCTCTCCTCTACTTGCATGCTCTCTCGTCGGTCAGACATGCGAGAGACTACGCAAATGGAGGGGAGGCGCGAGCCGAATTGTCATCACTGGGCCAGAGGGAGACGAGAGAGCGGGCGGAATGGAGAGTGACTACAGCTGCCAGCTCAGTCAATCAAAGCCATCCCCTTCAGATCCATCGACCACCCTGACGACAGTCTCCAAGCAGGATGAAGTCAAGAGATCCAGTGAGTCACCGCTATACGATTGGTTTCTTCATCTGGAGATGAACTCTCAGTGAAGGATGACTACTTGCCATCGGCACAATATCGATGCAGATAGATCAGCATTTCTTCTAGACCAAAGACGAGCAGGCTTCGCTGAATAGAGGGGCCTAGCACTGATCTCCCGTAGTAGGACGCTAGTGTGATAACTTTACCTATTTTTCCATTACAGGTTCCACCCAGTCCATCACGGACGAGGGCACCACAATCGATGAAGTGCCGACCACCCAAGAGACGACCATGGAGGAGAGTGAGGAACCATCGACGGCCGAGTCCAGTCCGGGAGTGGAGGAGCCCTCGACGACTACGATCTACGTTGAGGAAGTAATCATTGAGCTTATTTGCGAATTTGCCAAAAGAAAAGGGGAAAGGTAGTTTGGCATTTTCCTCGAAAGGCGAGCTAGCCATCTCATAGTCGAGTAGGTAACGATGGTGTTGAGTATGGGTCGAATAGATGATTCTGAACTCTAGGTGTCGACCACTGCTGAACCGGAAGACGACGATACGAAGTTGGGCGAGGAGCTTGGAGGCGAGGTCAAGGATCCCTTTGCAAAGGGTGAGCTTTCACGGTTGCTTGCCTATATGAATGCCCACCGTGAATGCCCTGGCCGTTGATTGTAGAAGATTTGTGACACTGCTAAATGTATCATCATGATACTATCATATCATACTATCATATCATGATACTCATGATACTATGATCACTATCATGATACTATCATGTTCAGGTCTGATTGGTCGATGGCAGATCAAGTTGGCGGTGGATGGCTCCAACTTGCGAGCAAGGGAGATCGGACGTGGATACGTGGAGAACTGGGGCGAGCGTGATGTGGAGATGAGCTACTTGGAGGACTACTGGACGTACTGGAACATTGAGGAGCGAACCGATCGACGCGGCAGGAAGAAGGTAAAAATTGCTGGGCAAAAATTTTACGGATCTCTCATTTCACAATGCTCTCTCACTGTCTCTAACCGGCGAGAGAGCATTGTAAAATGAGATACCGTAAAATTTTTGCCCAGCCCACTTCAAGCGATGGGTCCCACCTACCGTATTCCAAGCCCATCATTGCAAATCGTTGGTGTTAATACAGTGCGCTTCAGATCATCTTCAAGTCGATGCATCAGTATTTCGACCGCTTTCTGCGAGCCGATAAGAGTGGACTGGCCAATCTGAGAGGAGTGTTCGCGGATGAATGGGAGCATTGGACGGTCTACGACAATGGTGATCACACGTGGTCGTTCCTCAGCTCCCATAAGACGTGGCTGACCGTTGGTGAGGGTGGAAAGGTGATGGTGAGTGAGAAGCGAAGCGATCGCGATCGATTCTTGCTCGAGCTGAAAGGATGAATGGACCATAGCATACTGAGTTCATGCTATCCATAATCGCTTACTGTATATTGTATGTATTGTATTCATCCATATTCTAATCTTTTTGATTGTACGAATCTTGCAATAATCTTTATTGGCCCTTTCTATTCTCACTTATTGTATACCAGCCGGGGCCGCGCGCCTCCGGCGCGCTTCCCGGCTGGATAACGCCGGGTTCTGTGTTTGACTGGGTTGTGTGATGAACCTTCAGGGCATGCCCCATCTTTTCGAAGAATCTAAAAGCCGCTGGACCTGTCCCCCGTCATTTCGAACATTCTAGAAGCCGCTACACCTGTCCCCCGTCATTTCGAACATTCTAGAAGCCGCTGGACCTGTCCCCGTCATTTCGAACATTCTAGAAGCCGCTGGACCTGTCAGCGTCATTTCGAACATTCTAGAAGCCGCTGGACCTGTCAGCGTCATTTCGAACATTCTAGAAGCCGCTGGACCTGTCAGCGTCATTTCGAACATTCTAGAAGCCGCTGGACCTGTCAGCGTCATTTCGAACATTCTAGAAGCCGCTGGACCTGTCAGCGTCATTTCGAACATTCTAGAAGCCGCTGGACCTGTCAGCGTCATTTCGAACATTCTAGAAGCCGCTGGACCTGTCAGCGTCATTTCGAACATTCTAGAAGCCGCTGGACCTGTCAGCGTCATTTCGAACATTCTAGAAGCCGCTGGACCTGTCAGCGTCATTTCGAACATTCTAGAAGCCGCTGGACCTGTCAGCGTCATTTCGAACATTCTAGAAGCCGCTGGACCTGTCAGCGTCATTTCGAACATTCTAGAAGCCGCTGGACCTGTCAGCGTCATTTCGAACATTCTAGAAGCCGCTGGACCTGTCAGCGTCATTTCGAACATTCTAGAAGCCGCTGGACCTGTCAGCGTCATTTCGAACATTCTAGAAGCCGCTGGACCTGTCAGCGTCATTTCGAACATTCTAGAAGCCGCTGGACCTGTCAGCGTCATTTCGAACATTCTAGAAGCCGCTGGACCTGTCAGCGTCATTTCGAACATTCTAGAAGCCGCTGGACCTGTCAGCGTCATTTCGAACATTCTAGAAGCCGCTGGACCTGTCAGCGTCATTTCGAACATTCTAGAAGCCGCTGGACCTGTCAGCGTCATTTCGAACATTCTAGAAGCCGCTGGACCTGTCAGCGTCATTTCGAACATTCTAGAAGCCGCTGGACCTGTCAGCGTCATTTCGAACATTCTAGAAGCCGCTGGACCTGTCAGCGTCATTTCGAACATTCTAGAAGCCGCTGGACCTGTCAGCGTCATTTCGAACATTCTAGAAGCCGCTGGACCTGTCAGCGTCATTTCGAACATTCTAGAAGCCGCTGGACCTGTCAGCGTCATTTCGAACATTCTAGAAGCCGCTGGACCTGTCAGCGTCATTTCGAACATTCTAGAAGCCGCTGGACCTGTCAGCGTCATTTCGAACATTCTAGAAGCCGCTGGACCTGTCAGCGTCATTTCGAACATTCTAGAAGCCGCTGGACCTGTCAGCGTCATTTCGAACATTCTAGAAGCCGCTGGACCTGTCAGCGTCATTTCGAACATTCTAGAAGCCGCTGGACCTGTCAGGGGGGTCGAGTCCGACATGTTTACACTTGTTTACTCTTTCGTGACCTGCCTACGTGACTTTTGCAAAAGTGTTCAAACACATTAACATCTCTCCTTTATATAGAGGTAATGATTTTTCTCACTTATTAACAGTAGGAAAGTAACAACTTATTACCGTAGCAGCCATCAATAACTGTAGTAGTATTCTCATTACCCGTAGCAGTAGTAGTTCATACTCGCTTGCTGTATATTCGAATTGTCCTCGCACAGCCCGCATAAAGGCTTGTTGTTAATCCAATTCTTGCTGAATATTCGAGTCGGCCATGTATCCGAAATGATACCGTAATTAGAAGCTATCAGGATTCTTCTCTTTGCGAATTGTTCTGTCCATGATAGTAACACGAAATTCTCCAGTGAATTTCGACTGATAGCTGGAGGTTCAAGTCAGAGCCCTGCCGATCCACCTTTCCCTTTGACTCTTATTCTAATTCCTTATTCTTATTCTTTCTTTTCGAACAATGAACGACAATGGCATAATGGGGGGGGGGGCAACAGATCGTGTCAAAGCAGATTACCGTGAAGCTCTTCACTCTTCAGACACATCACTCTTCAAGGCACGCTCACTGTCAGCAAGGTCTACCAACAAGATCTTCAATAAACTTCTGCAAATTTCCGACTCCCAGAGATCAAAGATCATCCTTCTCGTACCACTAATAAATGTTTTTTTTTCATTAAAAAAAACCGTGCTCGGGGTCATCGGAAAAAAAGAGAAGGTGCAGATAATTCGGAACTATTCTTTTCATCATTACCGCCCACAGATTCCATGTGTGTACGCACATGCGATGCATCTCATCGTATAGGAGACGATATTGCGTGCGCTGAGGCAGGTACCAATTATGTCTCGATGTATTCTCTGTTCAAGACGAAAGAATGAGGGAGAGCAGAGAACAACATAGGACTAGGCTCATTCTGGTGTGTGGCTCGACCAGTATGTCCATGAACGAACACCGTACGGGAGCGATGCTTTGATGCGATGATCATTCCCTGCTTTGAGGTAAGTATTAATTATATCTCGATGTTAGAGCTCGAGAAATGATACCGCCGTCTCTTCATTTCGCACACTCTCTCGCTTCCCTGACCGGTGAGAGAGTGCGCGAAATGAAGAGACGGCGGCTCATTTCTCGAGCTCTACTAGATGTATACTCTACTCGGTTTGTCAAGGAAAGGGAAAGGAGCGGAGGACAAGGCACATCCTGATATCACGGGTTTCCTGTAAATGTGTAGCAATGCCATCCACTAGGAAAAAACTTTGGGTCTCCGATTTATATGAAAGTTGGTTGGTGGGTACCCTTAGGGGTCAGGAGGAGGTCCATCTACTTGGTTTGGTCAATTATCGATTTTATCGATTTTTTGGCGCCAAAACTTCAAATGGCCATAACTAGCTTCATTTTTATCGCACAGCGAGCTAAAACATACCATTGCTTTGCTCTCGGAATTCTCTACAAAAACGTCGAAGTGGTACAATGCGAAAAAAGTTGATCTTCCGTCTCAAAAATGGATAAAACCGATTTTTTGTCCATAAATCTAAGTTTTTCTCGAAAATTTTGCCTTGAGATACTCGAGATTATTTTTTCAATCGATTCTACGGACCCGTTTTAGGGTAACCCTGTATTTCGTTTTTCATATCTCTGGCCTTCTAACCCCGAATTAGTACAGTGGAACCGGACATAGCCGATTTTTAGTGGAAAACACACTTCGCGTCATAACTCGTTTGAAAGTGATCCAATCAAAAAACTCACCTAGACTAAAAATGTAGCTCTCGAGGAGACGAAAAAGAAAGGTTTTGTGCAAATTTTTGATGGCATCACTTTCACACGAGTTATGACGCGAAGTGTGTTTTCCACTAAAAATCGGCTATGTCCGGTTCCACTGTACTAATTCGGGGTTAGAAGGCCAGAGATATGAAAAACGAAATACAGGGTTACCCTAAAACGGGTCCGTAGAATCGATTGAAAAAATAATCTCGAGTATCTCAAGGCAAAATTTTCGAGAAAAACTTAGATTTATGGACGAAAAATCGGTTTTATCGATTTTTGAGACGGAAGATCAACTTTTTTCGCATTGTACCACTTCGACGTTTTTGTAGAGAATTCCGAGAACAAAGCAATGGTATATTTTAGCTCGCTGTGCGATAAAAATGAAGCTAGTTATGGCATTTTGAAGTTTTGGCGCCAAAAAATCGATAAAATCGATAATTGACCAAACCAAGTAGATGGACCTCCTCCTGATCCCTAAGGGTACCCGCCAACCAACTTTCATGGAAATCGGAGACCCAAAGTTTTTTCCTAGTGGAAAGGAGAGCTCTTTTTGCTACACTCTTACAGGAAATCCGTGATATGTGGTTGCCATAGCATCGCGCATCCCTCATTCTCAATCTGTCCCTGAGACGTTCACTGCCTTTTTCTCTTCAGCGGCATTTCACTGTTTTAGACCTAGCCAAAGACCTGCTTTAGACCTAACGGGAGATCACTGGCCTAGCAGTGATCTCCGACGGGACGCAAGTGCCTTGATTAACGGGATGACCTTTACCTTTACCTTTTTTTTAGACCTAACACTAATCCCTAATCCAGATTTCCAACAGCGGGAAAAACGGCAGTCAGGCCTTTCACGAGTTCATTCACGTCTCGTTGTCACTTCATTTGTGTGAGTATTTGACGAAAGCTCTCACATCTATAATATTTTTCCAGGTTCATCATTCGATTGCTCGAGCGTCGCAAAGCCATTATGGATTCCGCGCCTCCTAATTATACTACGGGTGAGCACATTAAAATTTCCTGGAATTTAAGATACAGATCGTAATCTGCTCCTTTTGTGATCATGTTAAATGACCAGTTGTGTTGTGTTCTACTGTCGAATTTGTAAATTGCCAGGCCTAAATGACCGTTCAATTCAGCGGAACTCTCTTCTCTTCGGGCTCGAATCTTCTCCATCCTCGATGAATGTCCTTCCAGTGCCTTCAACGACGAGCAATTCGTCGACTTCTACCATTCCATCTACAAACTTCACTCCTCTAAAAACGAACAATTCATGATTGACCATTCAAATCTTACTGAAGACGAGAAGACAATCGTTAGGCGCTTCTTGACCGAGTATGATTTTGTCGATCCCTCACCCGCTGATCTTCCTCGCATTGTTAACATGGATAATGTGAGGGAGATCCATAAGGGAATCGTTGAATACAGAGTAGAAGTTGGTCCAGAATTCTCACGAGTCTTTGAAGATAATGAGGATTTGGCCGAGCGTATTTGCTGTAGGTCGATCAGACTCGAATATCTCTTTCAGCAAACGTATTTTCAACATAACAATGAACCAATCGCTGGAGATGTGTGGGGATATTTTACTGAGTCGATAGAAAAGTTCAATGTGACGTATAGAGAGATTAATGACCTGGAAGACTAGACAAAAATAGTTGTAGATTCGTGAAATATTTTATTGAATAAAATATACTCAGATGAGAAAGAAGACAATATAGCAGACACAGAGGAGGGTGAATGTGATTAGACTGAGAAGGAAATGGAAGACATTGATAGGAGAGGAAGACGCGTAGGCTGCAGGGCCTGGAAGAATGGGAATCCCTTTTCCAGCTATTTTTCTACGTGCAAGATACTATCTTATTTGTCCAGCATCTAAGGCGATTAAATCAGTGTATTTTAGTGAAAGTAGATAGAGAAAAATTAGAAGGAAATTTGGACGGAATATAAATAGGAGTGAAATTACCCGTGAAGAAATAGGGCGAGTTTGGCAGTGGAGATGACGGGTAGGGAATGGAGTATCTCAAAAAAGGTAATTTTGAACTCTGATTCGATGTTTCGATTATTCGATGAAATGAGAATTCGATGTTGTTTCAATTAAATAACATTAATTATAATATTATTCTGACTAGGAGCATTCCTTACTTGGCCAGTGGACTCATTGCCAATCGTTCATCACAACAGCACTCGGTGGGAGGAAGACTGGGCAGGGGAGACGATTGGGGTGAGACGATCTAAACGGAACGCTGAATAAATAAATGATTTTGAACCTTTCCCCAATATCTTTGGCATATAATAAAATAGGAAGGTCAGCGGTTGAATTTTTCCCTGCAAATTCCTAATTGTCTCGAATCGATTATTTTTTAGAAACACATTGTTCCAGATTCAATTTTATAAGATATGACCTAAAAATACCTGAATGGTCAGCGCGGGAGGCTTGGCGGGCAGTTGGTTGGTCTGCATCGGGGATGTAATGGAAGTGAATGAAGTGGGGAGGGGGATCCCCTCCCCATTCCTCCTCCTGAGCACAGTTCGGATAGGCTCTCCTAATCTAGCATTGCCTCTCAACGATTAGAGAAATTAGAGAGCATGCATAGTGAGGAGAGTCTCTTCCATTCTTCACTCTACTCCCAAGCAAAGCCCAGGCTTTCTCCACTCTTACAGAGGAGAGACCAGGAAAAGTGAGAGAGCAAATCGTCGCTCCCTTTCTCCCTCGGGCCCTTCTTTACAAGCACACGAGTGAATGATCCCGGGCCAATTGAGGCTGACACCCTCCTCGATCCGCCTGATCTCTCGTATCTAGCCTCATTCCAGCAGCAGAGAGCCTTATTCATGGCCCATACTATCTCGTGGGCACGACATATTGAGAAAGGCTGAGAAGTGTGGAGACGAGATCATTGGAGAGGACTGCTTCTTGAGATGGGCGAGTCTATCGAGAACTGAAGAGGGAGCCCTCGAGAGGGAGAAGGATGGCAGGAATGAGAACCAGTGATCATGAGCGATGCATTCCTTTATAGGAGATGCAAAAAGTTTAAGCGGTCATAAATTCACAGTAAATGCATCATGACGAAGAAAAGAAGATGCCACAAATCACTGAGAAACCTTACAATTTGATCGGTTGGTCGTTCATTAATGGATCTATCCTCTGTTGTTTTCTTTGCTCCATCGAGTAATCCATTTGCTCCTTACAGATCTAGATGCCGCCTTTCGAAGGTGATAAGTGGAAAGGCGTATGTGGCCCGACCTAAATAAGGATCAGTCTATATGGCATAGATAGTATGGTTAGAGAAAGGTAAGTGAGATCTGCCTAATGCCGCTTTGTTGATTTATGATCACTGTTGCCCGAAGAAAGAGACCGCCTCTCCCCATTCGATACGAGAGAACACGAGAAATCGAGAGACATGCTCCCTCCCTTGTCATGCTTATTTATGATTAGTCATATATTTACAGCTCGTCCAAAGCTTTTGGGCGGGAATTCTCACTATGTCGTTTCCTTTTTTACCGTATTTTTATATTGCAAATATTCAGAAAATGCAGTTGCAAATTGACGACACTTGTCAGCAGGTGAAATTTTTGAGATAATCAATATTTGTTACATATTATCAGGATATGGCTCTCACTTCTCTTGATTCTATCGTTGACAAGGCCGTTTATTTATTGACAGAGTTGACAAACACTAAGGTGCATTCAAATAATGAAAGTCACAAACTTCTCCATTCAGAATCGAGAAGGTTTCGAAAATTCTCTGAAGAGCTTGCATATTTTTCTCGAGGATTGCCATGCAAAAACGTAATCGATTTGGAAACGGCGTGCTCTTCAAATGAAATTTTTTTTAGGGAAATTCCTCAATTTTCCGGAATATTCGAATCTCTTCAAAATGTGATGGAATGGATCTATGATAAAGAAAAGTGTCGAAGGAAAGTGCACGGAGGCAAGAAAGTTCGTGGGGGCGATTTCCATTTCGTATATTTCGATTATCAGATTTTCATTCGACATTTGTGCACTGAGGAAGAGGATAGTAGTGAAAATGAGCTAGAAGATGAACCAGAATCGATTTCCAAAGATATTGAGCATATACCTACGATGCAACCCATTTCATTGGACAGCACCTCTTATGATAAGGTATCTACATTATACAAGTCGAGTTTTTAACGCGTCCTTTCAGGTAGTGCAAGCATCCGAACATCTATCCCTCATTGTTCCTGTCCTTCTCGGCATTAATCCTGATGAAATGCATAATTACCACCGAAAGATGAACACTGCGAATTTTCAAAATTCTTTATTTCGATGTCTGGCGAAACACAAGACTATTCCAAGTGCAACACAAGCCGCATTGTAAGTAATATTCCCAGAGCTTGGGCGGTAGAACTTAGCTCTGCCATCTTCAGAAAAGCTTGATTCACATCAATTTCTGGCACTACCTTAGCACACCCGAATGGCAATAATGAGGGCTAATGATTTACATCAAATTCTAGTGTCGGACCGTACAAAGCTGCAATGCTCCCATCCCGCGTCAGGACTAAATTCATGGAAATTTTGAAATTGTGCCCCAATTATTCGCTGACGATTGTAAGCGTACCAACCTTTAGTCTATTTCTCTCAAAATTTTGCAGTTGGGATTTTTCGCTCGGGTGATAGAAATGGACGAAAAGTATCCCGAACGATTGGAAGCGTTACTTCAAGAAATTATCATTAAAGAAACTAAGACACCCGGAAGCAATGGATGTGCAAAAGATTTGTATCTGGTAGTGAATAATATATTAGTATCAGGAAAAGTCAAAATGCATGTTTTACAGACCCTCAGATCATGGAAGAAAGCAGATATGATGACCCGACTGAACAGTGATGCTGGAGTGCTGTCTCGGAATCAGATAAATGCCAACAGGGCTATGGTGAAGCGCCATAAGGATAATAGAAAAATGGAATATCGGATGTATCAGAACGCACTGGGAGAGGTTAGTGGGATGATGTTAATGAAGTATTGATTGGGACAGGTAAAGAAAAGAATCCATCTATTCATTGTACGTACTCTCTGCTCTGTTTGAATGACGATGCGCAATCGAATTCTTCACCTTAGAAACTATAATTTTGAAGTAATTCGCTCTTGCAGACACTCGAAACTGTACAACATTTCGACCACTGTCTTCGAGAGATTGGCAATCTTCAGGATGTAATTGATGCCCATGAAATTATTCTGTCTTCCAAAGATATTGTGGTATTCATGGTTCGCCTTGTAAGTTTTCTTTCTAACATTTTATCATCTCTGAACAGAAAATTATCAAAAATTATTATCGATCACCTAGGAAACAGTTTTTTCTATTTTTTTTCCACAAGGATCATGATCCATTCAGAGTACACTGGTGAAGTTTCAAAGTGGAAACCTTGTGAGCGAATTACTAGAACATCCAAATTTTATCCCGTTCATCTACGATACTTCCAAGATTGGAGATCTCGCGTCAATTTTGGCCACCGCCTCAGCCGCTGAAGAGATGAAAGCGGTCCCCATGCATGGTACGGCGCATGATTTGTCTTCCAATATCCAAGTTTGTGGCGAGAACCTAAAAGATATACTTCGCTTTCGACGAGAAGTTTGAAAGCTCACTTCGCATGCATTTTTCTTCACCTACCCTCCCCCCTACCATCTGTACTTTGCATGTATTTTTTATTACAAAGACTTGCGCTGATAAAATTTTTCAGTCTGGAAGAAATCTCCCGCAAGCGAAACAAGAAAACGAGAGAAATCATTCAAAATTGGGGAAGGTTCGGTCGTTGCAACTCTCTCGGTCAAGGCATGTCAACTGGAAGATGAAGATACTAAGTTGTTACCGTACTATCCCGATCGATCTCCATGCGCCTCCCTCGAAGCGGCATTCAATTATATTGGTGCCAAGAGTGTGATAGCAAAGATTCGTTACATCGTAAAAGTGATCGATCCAGTAATATAATGTCTACATGTTTATTTATCGTACAGTAAGGGTTCTCAAGTCTTTTATTTTCAAAACTTAATTTTTTTTGTACATTTTATTGTACCTTTGCATAAATCTTGAATCGCATTACGTCTCATAGATATAATACATCGATAGAGATCCCAACGCTAACCGAATAGAAATCTTGAATCAGGAATATGGATTGTCATAGTACTTTATCAGATAAGATTTTTATAAATAAATTGAGATACAAAAATAGTAATTTAACCGTAAAATAAATGTCAAAAATAAAATTACTTTAAAGTGCGTGCGCTAGTCGATATTGTGTGCTCTACTTGTACTCGTGTTGCGTGCACGCGTTAAGCGGTTGTGCTCCATTTTTTTTTTTGCATTCGTTGCGGGGTGTCTTTGAGGATTCCCTTACTTGAATTTGTGTTAGGGCTGTACTCCATCCTGTGTACTTTTCATTTGCTCAGTTTAAACTCATTGCCATGTGTTCTTTCAAGCGTGATCGCCGTTCTCATTGGTTTGTTGTCATTTCTCAGCGTCAGTAAGGCTAATGAATCGGATATTCGGCACTGCTTTACAAGACGGGGCCAGCCCAAAAGGGGCGGAGCCTAGGGCCCTTCAATTAGCTCATTCCCTTTTTGTTGCGACCCACAAGTAAGGGATCATCAAGGGACGACTGAAGCGAACATTCAATACAACCCCGTCTCTATGAAAATGTCATAAGCGAAAGCTTCGGTAACGCAAAAATATACCCATTACCGCTCCTACTAGGCTGCCCATTCATGAATTATCGATTTCTCAGACGTCTTACAATGCATAAAATCAATTCCAATGGACTAAACACGACTAACTATTTAGTAGATCCACTAAAATACTACGATTTTCAGAATAAGTGAATAGCCCCAACTTTTGCCCTTTTGGGCTGGCCCCGTCTTGTAAAGCAGTGCCGGATATTCCAGGTATGGTCGCTGGCTTGCTCGCTCCGTCCAGCGGAGCGCACGCATGGGAGCGGCGAAGGGAGGAAAAGCGCGGGTTAGTGAGCAATTCTGTCTTTTTTTTGGTACTTTATGACTTGCATTTTCCTTTCTTTCTTGGTATTGCTTGACTTCCTACTGCAGTCGGGCATCACATCCCTATTAATCTTTGAATTGGAATATAATTATCAACTCTAGATGGCTGGCGGGTCTCTCTGACACCCTTCTCCGTCTCTGCTTTCGTCGTGGATCGGCCAACTTCTTCATTGCAATGATCGGCTGCTGCGCCATCGTTTACGTCGTGGTGAGAGCAGTTTATGGATTGACTATTCATATAAATATGAGCCTCGAATATGGCAAATCCTGGTAAATTGATGCATAGATCACACAGATCGTGTGATATTGAGGCGTACATCAGGCAAATATCACTGATAAATTCAATGAATATTAATTTAAAATTTAAGTTTATTCTTTAAAGGTGTACATGATCACTGCCAATCAAATCGTCATCGACGAATCGTATGGAAGGGCGGAGGAAAGCGTTGCGGAAGTGAAGAATTCGATGAAAAAGGTGGGATTACATTGCTATTCATTATAATATTCACTGTTTCTGTAATAGCTAGGATGGGGTAATGTGTGATAGTAGCACACTTTTGGATATTAGGAAACTATCATCAACGAGCGTGTGGAAAGGCTTGCAAGGAAAAAAATAGTTGAATTTATCGTCATTTTCGCAATGAGAAAGTTATATTACAATACAATCACAATGACTGGAGTAATCTCTCCAAATACAAGGAATATTTAGATTTTATATTACCTTCTTGCAGCACGAAATCGATCGTGCGTGCTCCGCGAGCAGTGGCCTTTGTTATCGCGTCGTTGACAGCGTCATTCCTGGATTGTGAGTTGCTTCTTTATCGCATCCTTTCTCCGTTTCTGATCCTGACCACTCTTTGTAGACCCAGTAAATGGCACTTGACATTATGATTTACGTATGGCAATGATGGGGAGAAATGTTGGAACGCTAGATATGACGTTCAACGTTCGAGTTAATCTCGGATCTAGTGGAACGGGGTAGTTTGAGGGACAGCGGATTATTTGCAAAGAAAAACGACTACATCCGTTGCTGTACGAGATCATACAATTGGTTGGAACGCGATCATATCATGAACTAAGTGATGGCAAAGCGAAACTGAAGTGTAAAGCAAATTTAAAAACATTCCATTTAGGTCGTCATCGATGGTACGTCGTGAGCTGTTCACAGAAGGCGCCGAGGAAGGCGACAGCGAGACGGCTGTGATGCTCATTCCGCCGAGGGGTAAATACTTTTAATTATTTTTTAAAATAACTAAACACTTTTATTTCTCTATTAAACCCTTTTTCACATACTTTAACAATTTTTTTTGTACTATAACTCGTTCTTTTCCAGAATCGGACACATTCGACACGTCGGACACTCGCTTCTGGTCCGTGTCCCATCGACGAATCCTCAACGCGTACGTCTTCTATTTTATTTTATGCAAAAAAGTGGAGGAAACGAAGCCTTTTACTATATTTTCGCATCATTTCCCGATGAGTTTTCTACACAAATTTGCTAAAAGTTTGCTCATGTAGTGAGCCAAATCGAAGTTACATTTCCAAAAAATCTTCACAAAATCACTAGAAGATTGCTCTGAGTCATCATCTGAATTGAAATCGAGTTTTACCAAAATCAACAATGAATGTGCAGGTACGTCTCGGCTCTGGCTGCTGCGCCCTTCGTGATGGGTCCTGTGCCGCTCGTAGAGGACGAACCGAGACAGCGACCTCCATATCAGGTACGGTTGGATAGATATTAAGGGTACGGTAGGTCAGATGATATCGTTGGATCTGGCTATGGTCTCACTGTTAACAAAAGTTTGTTAGTGAAGTGAATCAGCGTACGAAGTGATTAATGAAGTGATCAATGAGCAATTAAACTACCGTATTCCAGGTGCTATCGATCGGTTTGGGCGGCGGAAAGCTGGACATGTTCTGGTCGAGAATGAAGCGAAATGTGAGTTTATTTATTTATATTCTAGTTCCTATTAAAAGTAGTTAAAACAACACGCTGCAGTCGAATGAGGATTTCGAGGGTTTTATTAATATTTTTAAATGTTATTTATTTATTTAAATATTAACAATAAATGAATTGCAGCTGAACATCACGGTGCTGGAGAAGGACGATGCAGTGGTGAAACTGGCGGAGGAATGGTTTGGAGTGAAAGAGGTGATTCCTAAATATTACACTCAATCCGCAGTTCGACATTTGAAAAATGATTGATAAAACCTTCTTCTTTCGGAACTTTTCGGTTTTTTGGCCCAGGCTACGACCGCTCTGAATGTGGTGGGGGTAGGGAATGAGAATGATAGGGAGGGAATACTCTGTGAGGAATGGTTGGGCCAAAAAACAGAGAAGTGCCCTTCTTTCTTCTGTTCGTTGTCTCTTCTTGTCACTTTTCTTTCTCTAACTTGTCTCTTTCTCTACTTTCTTTATCTCTTTTGTGATGATTATTTGATGTTTTTCCTTAGATTTTATATAATAATTTTTATTTAAGAGAGCGGATCTGGGAAAATTCACCATTTTGGGCATTCTCCGGACATCGCGCCAGGATTTTCGATTCCGGTCTCCATACTCGTAGGGCCAAAGGGTACTCTGACCTTGTTTACAAAAATGATGACGTCATCGCCTGGAGTGCGAAATGCGGCGCAAAAGCTGCGGGTAAGTGTGAAAATGATGAAAATTCATAATTTCTCAACCGAATAAGTTAGAACCAAAATTCCTTTTGCAGTATGTTAGGCATGCCCAGAGTGCACCATAACACAATTGGGATCTAAATTTGCTCGATCTTGGTTGTGACTTTTTGACCCAGATGTTTACATTTTCCGATTTCTTAGTATGACAGAGCGATTTGCGCCCAGACAAAGTAGGTATGTGGACATACCCCATTCCCTCCTGCATCGATCCCACCACATATGGAAAGGATTGGAACATTCTATTTTTTGAAAAGTTGAATTTAATGGTCGGAAGTCACCCCAATGCCTGCTTTCCAAGGCATTTATATTCATGGTCATGGTCCGAAGTAGACCAAAAAAGTCATGATGAAGAAACTTCAAGTACTATACGCCAATGTATGCTACAGCAGCCCAGTAATATATTGTAACCCAAATTACCGTAATCCAAAATTTGTGGAATCGAGAACTAACGAAAGTGTTGATTTTGATCGAAAATGTATCGGTAATCAGTTAGCGATAACCGATTAACGGTATATTCGATGGCGATATATCGTTGGGGTACTGTAGCATACATTGGCGTATAGTACTTGAAGTTTCTTCATCATGACTTTTTTGGTCTACTTCGGACCATGACCCGGGGTTCATGGTCATGGGTCACCTTGGAGGCATGAACCCCGGGTCATGGTCGAAAAAATGACCATTGCGAAATCGATTCCTTTGGTAATAAATATTCACATAAGGGTGTAGTAATACTATTTGAAGGATTATTGGTTACATTATCCTTGCTAGTAAAATATAAATGCCTTGGAAAGCAGGCATTGGGGTGACTTCCGACCATTAAATTCAACTTTTCAAAAAATAGAATGTTCCAATCCTTTCCATATGTGGTGGGATCGATGCAGGAGGGAATGGGGTATGTCCACATACCTACTTTGTCTGGGCGCAAATCGCTCTGTGATACTAAGAAATCGGAAAATGTGAACATCTGGGTCAAAAAGTCACAACCAAGGTCAAGCAAATTTAGATCCCAATTGTGTTATGGTGCACTCTGGGCATGCCTAACATACTGCAAAAGGAATTTTGGTTCTAACTTATTCGGTTGAGAAATTATGAATTTTCATCATTTTCACACTTACCCGCAGCTTTTGCGCCGCATTTCGCAATACAGGCGATGACGTCATCATTTTTGTAAACAAGGTCAAAGTCCTCCAAGGCCCTATGGGTAAGGAGATCGGAATCGAAAATCCTGGCGCGATGTCCGGGGAGTGGTCACTTTTCTCAGATCCGGTCTCTTAATATATTCTCAGGTGCACCGGGAGGGCGACGCAACGGGAGACGAGCGAAGGACGATCGTCGGAGATGGAGTGGAGTATATGAAGATGGAGAAGAGAAGGGGTACTGTTGCAATATTTGTTTTAGAAAATATTCGTGAAAGAAGGAATACTGTATGATACTACAAAAATCAATGGTACTGTTCTTACTAGGAATTAGAATATGAATCATATTGGGATTAGAACAGGAAAGAAGGAAAAAGAAAATAGGAAACTTATTAGGAATTATTAGGAAATATTAGGAATGATAACATAACCGTAACGGCACGAACATTGAATTGAAACACATCTTATCAGGTCTGTCCTACGACGTGATCGTCATTGACGCGTGCGATCTCGACCATCGTCGACCGTGTCCCGCAGCGCCCTTCCTCACGGAGGAAATGATACGGTATGTCACACTTGTCGAATCGATAAATCAAAATAGAAGAGATAACCGAGATCCCATCCATAAAGAGAAAATTCATAATAATTTTATCCGTGTGCAATAGACACAGCCGGAGTTATCGTACTGTATGTTTTTAGAGCTTACATGGAAACGTAAATCTCCATGAGGCTTGAGTTATTAATTATTGTTCTTATCACTTATTTCTTCCCATTCAGTGTGCTCGACTCGATCACTTCTCCAGCGGGCATCGCTGTATTCAATGTGCTCCCGATCGGAAAGAGTAGAAAGGAAATGGATACGATTGTGGGAGAGGTCAGATTGATTACATTGATAATAGCTTGAAATATTCCTTGAAAGTTTTCCCTACTTATTCAATATTAAGTATCAATTTCAGGATACCCATTAGTTTACTGCATTAGATATTCCATTGTAGAAACTTTGTATGAACATGCTTTAAAAATCATTATATCATTCGCTTATACATTCTTCCCTTTCCATCCCTAACGAGAATCTCTCAGGTGGTGACGAAGCTGCTGACGGCATTCAATTCGTGCTCGCAAGTGACCGTCAAAGACGAGGACAATGTCGTCGTGAGCTGCACCAAGAAGGTACGGTAGGGGACACCACGGGAGTCCATTGACAAATGACTATTATTGGATGGATAATCAATCCCATATGATTTTGCAACGGTGTATTGCAATATTATGACAACGGGGTTTTTTTAAGCTGTCAGTTTGTTAGTTGTTTTCTATTGAAAAAACAGCTTCAACCTCCAATTACTAAGGTATTTTATGAATTAAAATTAGTATTAATTTAAAAAAAACTATGTTGCAGTTGACGTCCGGTTCGAAGGACTACGCAGCGTTCCTTCAGACACGCCTTCGAGCAGCGATGAGAACACTCGGATTGGATGACGTCATCGGAGATGTCGTCACGGGAAAGAGACGGTGATCCATCCAGAGTGATCTTTGGTCTTTGATCTTTGAACTCTTTTGTTTTCCCAATGAGCAGTAGGGTTGCGCGTTTGGTATCGGGGTTCCTGCTTATCTCTTGCATCGAACTGTCAGAGATGAAACGGACACTCGAGAAAGTGAGAGAGAGAGAGAGAGAGAGAGAGAGAGAGAGAGAGAGAGAGAGAGAGAGAGAGAGAGAGAGAGACGATAGGGGAACAGTAAGGAGCACGAGGTCGGATATCGGACCATACTCCCGATTTTGACCTCCTGTTGTAAGCCTAAATCCCCCAATTTCGGTGGCAAAACCCGCGATTTTCAAAAATTTTCTTGTCGAACCCCCGATTATGTGCACGTGTCCGAGGATGGTGCTCATCACTGCAGGGGGAAGAGATACCGAACATGCAACCATAATGAACAGTAGTAGACACACCCCGTAGATCTCATGAAGATCTCGAGTATGGCACCTAGTCCCCTATGCTCATGACATTATTATTGTTTTTAATTGTGTAAAGTGTGACTTCATTTTTTTTCGTAGTTTGTTCGTTGATTGATGTGAATTTTCTTTTTTGTAGTCTGATCTTTGATCTTTGTTTTCCTTCCTATCTTCCTATCTTCCTGTCATCCCCCCCGCTGTGATACAGTGCTTGTAGTATTCTAGGTGCTAGAAATACCGGCCCACTTGATGTTTATTTATTTCGTTGTATCACGATCTAGCCTTAGTATTGTTGCTAAAAGAAGAACGAGTGCTTACTATATTTCCCTAATCACATTATGCTAGCCCCGACGGTTTTCGTTGCTAACGTTGTATAGAGCGCATATTCGCAGAGTTGTTACGCAATAATAAATATATTGAAACAGACTGAACGACTTGGACGATACGTTAGATCTAACTGTCAGATCTTAAATTACTGTAACAACAATGAGTATGGATAACGGTAGTAGTGATCTGTCAGATCTCAGATTACGGTATCGATTTCTCTGGTCTCAGAGTACGGTAGAATCGATTTGTCTGGACTTAGCTTACTGTAGTATCGATCAGCACGGTTTCTGATTCGTCGAAAAACAATTATGAAGTGTCAACGGGTGTGCAGAGGTGAGAGTAGTGTGTTTCCAACATTTCTTCCTCTTCATTTTCTTTCATTCTCTCGTTTTCTCTCCCTTGGTTCTGAGAGAGGAGAAGGGGAGATTGATACAACGCGTGACTTCCTAGCTTGTTAGCGTTGATTGATTGCATGACACTGAAGAGTACGAGATGTGCCCCGTCGATCTACCCGAGTGACCCGGGGAACCGGGGTTACGGTAGCCTAGGGGAGGTGATGGGGACAGTATTTCACGTCGTACTGTAACGATTTTCCTTCATACGTGAATGCTGAATCATGGCTTATCTCCCCGATTTTTGGGTCTGTGGAATGAGGAGTTGGAGAATATTCTACTAACCAATAAGGTTACTGACTTTGGCGTACTCTAGCCATGTTGTGTACTGTATTCGTTCAAGTTTGCAAATGCGAAGAGCTATTCTTTTGAATTTTTAAATCAGAATCGAAAAAATCGAGGGATCTGGTAAGATCAGAGGAGCAGAGTCCATTAGTCCCGCGAGGCGAACATAAATAATGCGGGAAGATGGAATGAAATGAAGGAAGGAGGAGGAGGGGTGAGATGTATCTCACCTCTGGAGAGAAAGATGACGAATACACTGCCCCCGTGCTAATGTGCACTGACGAGATGAGTGAAATGGAGGGTTCTGGGTATACTTCTCACTAGCTTGGACTCTACTGTGAACCGATTAAGAACAGGAATGGTAGAATGAGGGGACTCGAGTGGAATAATTCATATTTTTCAATACCTTGTGTTCTCATAAAAAGTCATTCGACATCGCAATCCTACTAGGATAGCTGTCACCAGATCACCATTTCGCCTGTCCCTCATTTACTTTTTCATGGGCGAAGATGAGATCGAAATAGAGTGCCTGAGTCTTCAATTCAAAGCCATTCCCGGGGCGAGAGATATCTCGCCTCCGCAGGATGGGGGCAGGTACACAACCCGCCTGTTACACCGTGCGCGGCCTTAACGGGAGGCTTGTCTCTCTCCTCTCCCCTTGTCTATCGCCTTCTCTAGCCGGCAAAAGATCGGTTGCAGAGCGGAGGAGTCGATCCGGTGAGGTGACGGGAACGAGGAAGAGATGGATGAGGAGGAAGGAAGGTGTGACAAATGGAGCACTTTCCCAGAGTCGAGAGGGCGCACGGGGTAAACAGGAATTGATTGGCGCCGTTAAATGAGTGTGAAATGAAATGGTCTTGATCTGCGTCGCTTCCAAATCTCATGGAAATCGTTGAATGCAATACAATGCGCAGGAATGAATGAAATTGATTTTCTCTGAATGATTTTACAAGGCATTATTGCGTTCACCACAGCTATTTTCTTTTTGATGTAACTGAACTTGGAAACATTGTTATCAAGGAATTGTTCTATTGTCATATTGTCATAATTTTTTTTAATTTGTACCAGCCTTGTGATCACGCATAAATAAAAGGAGGGTACAAGAGTACGCATCTTCTCAACATCAACGAGTGGTGTCTGATGCTCATCATCTCCACTCATCTTCACTACTCGTCTTCCTCCCCATCTCTCACCAGTCAGACCCCCCTAGAGTCAACGGTGATCGAAGAGAGTCAGAGATCGAGAAGAGGCCCCTGTCGCATCTCGGCCTAGGAGAGTAATTGATGGTTACTGCCAGCTGCTTTTCCCCTCTCCTCCTTTCGACGATTCCATCCCCCCTCTTCCCCATCCACAACTGTTGTCTGATTGGGTCGTAACCTCTGTCGTAATCGCCCCGACGGATCGGAATGCGACGCGTTCTGGTAGCAACTTACTATCGTCACTGCAGTTTCTTCTAACAATAGAGCACCCTCTAAGGCTGTGGGCTGAATACAGCAAAGCTGTTTATGATGATTGCGAGAGTTCATGTCGATAAGTATCGATAACAGGGATATTCTCCCGCTACAGAAAAACACCCTGATTGGCCGTTCAATAGAAGAGCGCCAGGGACCATAGTTGAGAATTGAGATAATTATTGAATGGTTCAAAGAGACCTATCGATCGGGTAATCACTCAATGGCGCGCGATTCTTGCCTTCTTCTTCCATCATTTGTCTCAGGCCCTTCCCCCCTGATCCCTCTCCTCCTCCCCCTCCCTCCCTAGACCCATCTCCCCCC
>LS484717.1:0-58339 GCA_900490705.1 Pristionchus arcanus | reverse complement strand
CCAACACAAAAATTGATCAGTTTAACGAGCTCTACAAAATGAGTACCAACAAGGGGGTATTCGCGAAATTTTTTTGTGTCCCATTTTCGCTCCACCCCCCAAATACATCAAAATGTACGCTTTATATATAAGTCCAATATACCAAAATGATCAGGAGAACCTCCTCTATCAACTGTGAACGGCTTTTCCGGGCATATCCTCTGGGTTAAAAAATGACTTTTTCTCGAGAATGAAAAAGAATCATCACATTTCAACATAACCACGAGATAGAGCTCGAAATTCTGATATATACATTTAGAATTTACGAGTTTTTGACTCTTTTCTGTCGAGAAAAACTCGAAAAACGCATTTTCAGGCAAAATGAGGGGGTGCCCCCCTGGAGCGAAAAGGGGACATATTGCGAAATCGACCATACTAGCTTGTTCAGCATCGAAAATAACACCTAGGGCCAACTGTTGAGCACTTTCGATTTTTTACCTGTTCCCGACACTTGTTGATCCTAACGCAAACCGCCTCATATATAAAGCGTACATTTTGATGTATTTGGGGGGTGAAGCGAAAATGGGACACAAAAAAATTTCGCGAATACCCTCTTGTTGGTACTCAAAATGAGTGCTCGTTAAACTGATCAAATTTTGTGTTGGACATTTTCATGGAAACGTTTCCTTAAGGAGTTACAATTGTTCAAAGTAGCCGATTTCGCGAGATGTCCGATAAGCACTTTTTCGAAAGCTGTAACTTCTTAATGAAACGTTTTCATGAAAATGTCCAACACAAAAATTGATCAGTTTAACGAGCTCTACAAAATGAGTACGAACAAGAGGGTATTCGCGAAATTTTTTTGTGTCCCATTTTCGCTCCACCCCCCAAATACATCAAAATGTACGCTTTATATATAAGTCCAATATACCAAAATGATCAGGAGAACCTCCTCTATCAACTGTGAACGGCTTTTCCGGGCATATCCTCTGGGTCAAAAAATGACTTTTTCTCGAGAACAAAAAAGAATCATCACATTTCAACATAACCACGAGATAGAGCTCGAAATTCTGTCCTGATACGCGGAATTTCGCCCCATTTTGGGCACTTCCTGACGAGAAAAACTCGAAAAACGCGTTTTGGGGCAAAATGGGGGGTGACCCCCCTGGAGCGGGGAGGGGACATATTGCGAAATCGAGTGTACCAGCGTGTAGAGGATCAAAAATAACCCGTAGAGCCAACTTTTTAGACATTTTGATTTTTTACCTGTTCCCGACCACTGTGGAGGCTTGTTGAACCCCTTAGGCGAACAGCCTCATATATGTATGTATGTCACGCTCCTGAAATTGCTCGAAATCGCCCTTTTCGCTCGTTTCCAAGCCTAACTCCTTCAGCAAAAGACTTATAGAGAAAAATTTTTCCAAAAAAAATCGATAATTTATTTCGTCATCATTATGCAATAATTCATCTTTCGCGCCGTTCTCACAGGAAACTCAACCAAATCGATCATGTAATGAACCAAATGACTCGTCATGAAATTCTCGAAAAAATCAATATCCTATTTCATCATCACTATGCAATATTGCGTAATGATGATGTAATTCGTTTTTTACGCCGTTTTCGCCGGAAACTCGTCCAAATCGATCGTGCTTGGCAAACTTCTCGTAATTAAAATTTTCAAAAAAATCGATAATCAATTTCGTCATCATTATGCAATATGACGAAATACTTGTTTACAAAACTATTTTTCGCTCCGTTTTCGCTGGAAATTAGGCTGAATTGCTCAAGTGAAGATCCATCTATGACTTTTGTTGTAAATCGATACCGTACCACTTTCACCGTATACCAAAGTTGTCGACTAGGCCAAACTTAGTTTACTGGGTCATATTTATGATGTTTATTTTAAATCGATGGAGTCCTACGTTTAGCGTAGTTCACTGGGTAAAATGAATGAATTATGTTGTTAATCGATTGTGAGTAGAAAATGGTACTTAAAAATACGCTTTCACGCTTGCGGAAGGCTCGAGGCCTAACGAGCATTTCGCAAGCGTTTGCAGATGACTCGGATAAAACCTTAATACGACACCTAGCGAACGAGCGAGCGCAGCGCTATTCACTTAAAAAAAATGAAACTTAAAAATACACTTTCACGATCGCGGAATGCTCGTGAGAAATAGTGCGTTTGCAAATGACTGGTTAAGCGTTGCGAAGCGTTTGCAGTTGACTGGGATAACCCGGCGACACCTAGCAAACGGAGCGAGCGCAGCGAGCGTAGTTTGCTAGTTTAATATAGAATAAATGATGTTAGATTGGTTTTTCAGATTAATTTATACATGTCATGCGGGAATTATACAATAAAAACGCGGGCCAAAATAAAATATAAAAATAAAATAAATCTTGTAGATGCGGTCGTGGTCTCATTCGCATCTTCACAAATCTCGTCGTACTCGCCATGTTGTGTGGATCAGTCTACGCTATCTAGTGAGCGAACTATGATTTTGAAAACGGGGGATGGGTTGTTGGCTCAATCTGCCTTGATTTGGTTCCATTAACAAATCTTCAAATTCGAAACTATCAAGGTCTCCGAAATGGCGCTAACAATAGACGACCATAATATTGCATTTTAGCTCTACATCCACTATGCGGAAAAGGGACACATTTTGGAGTGCGGTCAGCTATTTTATTTATTGATTTTTTAGAAGCATGATAAAAACCAGAATGAATACGTATTTCCAGAACGCAGTCTCGATCACTGTTTCCCTAATTTCTCTGATCTACCCTTGTCTGTTCGATTTGATGGGAACTCAACTGGAGAAGCACCATCCCAAATTCGCGCTGAAACTGCAGTTGTGCAGGTTTGTCTATTATTCATTATCTAGAATCGTACAAGACTTCTTCAAAAGGACTGGTTTCGGGAGTTCAATTATTACGATATTTCAACTATAGTCAGTTTTGAGCGCTAGCCACTAACAACGGGTTTACCGGGCGAACAAGAGAGTGTTTTCCGGGGGTACAAGTTTGAACATGGAATTAATGTCGGGTGCACGGCGGTCCAATCGCGGGAGGGGGGGGGGTCCATACCAAAGTTAGAGGGGTCGCTCAACAATGAATGTAGTACGCCTTCTTGTACATAGAAGAATGTATGGTCCACGCGATGATTTCTAGTTGCGCCATTTGACTACAATTCCAATAATTATTGTAGATGCCTGATCCTCTACATCGTAAACTACATCACACTCTTCTTCTCATTGTATCAACGATTAACAAAGCTAGAAGAGCAAGAATCATCGCTCGAGACGGCTACACTCTTGCAATCAACGGTGACCCATCTGTTTCATCTTTTTCATCATATTGAAACGAGTAGATATATCCACGAAGCATTTGAATAAAAAAACGAACAGAGAAACTAGCTGCGCTCAAAGATAATCTGACAAAAATGAGTGCAGAATTTTTGTTTCAGTTTCTTTTTAGTATTGTTGTTTTTGTTACAGCCGGATCCAATTCAAGCAGAGTACGATCGACAACGAAATATCTCGCTCGGCAACACCTTCTACAATACCATGTTCCCAACACATTCGAGGTGTGATGCTTGATCATCATTACCATTTCAGCTACCATTTTCGCATGCGAAAATTGATAAAGCGATAAAACAAATATCAGGACGATACGTGATCTGCTCATGCCGCTGTCCAATCTCACGTACTCTTACTCGTCCGTGCCCATTCCGCCCCGGACGACGCCGATCCCACGACGACCATGGACTACGGTAATTATCTATCTATTTCTATTTTACATATAAATCACAGATCTCTGCGTGTTTGCTCGTTTCAAAAATCACGTAGGGGGGGTCACGAAACTTTAAACAAGTGCAAACATGACGCGAACGCGCTTTCCGGATTGCGAAATATTAATAATAATAATTTATCATGTAATTAACGCAAATAAAAAAAGTGTAGGGTACGGGGGAAACGAGATACATGAGATACGACGTTGCAACATAGGCAACAAAGAAAATTCGATCTAGGATGGCTAACGAAAGTAGACATAGTATGTAAGCAATCAGGTAATGCGTTTACGAAAAGAAGCACTGTTCCTAGAAGTGATTACATTATTGGGAAGATGTAATACATTATTGGGAAGATGCATTATCATTATTGGGAAGCATCTATTCACTGTTCTATTACACAAAAAGTTGTCCAGAGTTACTCTATTGAAACGGTGCTTCTTTAATTGGAAACTATTACGTCGGGATGTTGTGGTTCTAGAGGGGCGAAGAAAGAAACTACTCTCTGTTAACTCTAAGTCTCTATGTTCAATTTTATAAGTACAAAACAGGTCTATATTTAGTCGCCGTTGTTCCAGGGTAGAGAGGCCGAGAATTCCAAGTCGGGAGCTGTAGTCTGTGGGGGGGGGGGTATCCTGCACTTGAAAAAAACGCATATTGTGAAATCAGTAAAGAACATCCGCCGTAGGCGGAGAGTTATCACTGGTTTATTAGAAAGTACTGTGGTTATCGATTAAATAGATTGGTCTACGGCAGTTATTGATGATGGTTCATTGAGCATCGTTCGAATTTATTACTTCAAATTGTATATCTCGTTTTTAGATGGAGATGCCAGTAACATATGATAAGTAAGTAAAAATCATCGTGAATTCAGGTCCTTCCCGACTTTGGCCCTTTCGGAGTTTCGGCCCCGCGAGCGGTGATAGTGCCCAATGGGGGTGGACAGAAGCACAATTCGCTCTTCACGGCGCACGCCATTGGGCCTCAGGTGATCTTTGATCTTTGATAAGTTATTATTGTAAAATAAATATTCTACAGGCAAATTGGACCTCGCCCGCAATCATTCCGCTTCTGTTCAATGGTAAATATTGGCATGAGATTTATATATAAAAAATACCAATGAACCACTTTCAGGAACTAACAGACCGCCAGCGTCGACCGAGATTGTCCCTGTGGATATTCCAATGGGCAGAGGAGGCGGTCCCGCCAAATGCTGGGAGACCATAATGGGACAGGTTAGAAGGATGCTGAATTTCAGTCGTGTCGGCAAATAAAAATATGTTATTTTTGGTTGAATTTGAATTTTTTTATTGAGAAAGCACATACGATTTGGGAATGCTATTTGTAATATTTCTTCAGGAAATCACAAACATCGTAATCATGGACATGGTGATTACTATCGGTTCCATTCTTGTCATCGACTTCTTTCGAGGGCTGGGAGTGCGGTATCTCAACAACATCTGGTGCTGGAATCTGGAAACGAAATTTGTGAGTATTTTCATTTGACCCAAATACGAAAGAACGATTTCAAGAATAAACAATTACCTTTTTTCTCATAAAAATGTATGTGATAATTGTAGCCCGAGTACGGTGAGTTCAAGGTCGCGGAGAATGTGCTGCATCTGGCCAACAATCAAGGTGAGCGCTATCAGATCGAAAGATCAAAGATCAATCGTTTGTGCATTTCTTCAATCTCCTTTGCGTAGTCCAGAGACAGGCGTGTGATTCAGGAATGGTATGGCTCGGTCTGTTCTTCGTTCCTCTTCTTCCCTTCATCAACAACATCAAACTGATCATCATTATGTACATACGGTCAGTTCGTTCGACAATCTTGGTTTAGAGTATTTATTGCTCAAGAGACGAGCAAAGCTAAAGTTCTCCCAATAATCAAGTCGCGTGCTTCCTGCGGGTGGTAATAATGAGCGAACATCAAGATAATAAAATTTGTATTTTTGCAGTGGTTGGGCGTGCATGACGTGCAATCTGCCGGCCAAGCAGATATTCCGAGCTTCGAAGTGAGTGACAACATGAGTTCAATAACAATCTCTAGTTTATTGGACAGATCAAATGTGCTTCAGATCAAACAATTTCTTCCTTGGTCTACTCCTCTTCATGCTCTTTATGAGTATGATTCCATTCGGATTCGTCATTGCATCGAAGAAACCATCGAGAAACTGTGGACCGTTCGCGTAAGTCAATACAAAAAAAATCATTACTTCATTTTCACTCTTTTTCTCGCTTGGAGAGACCACAAAAACTATATTCTGAACTCAAGCCTGACGTATTTTATTATCCGATGTGAATTAGTCAAATGCCATGAAATATAGATACAAACAAGAAAGGGCGAGACATTTGAATACATTTTGTGAGCAGACTGTCCTAATTTCAAGTAGAAATTATTCATTTTCGATCTTTCAGAGGCCAAGAGTACTTCTACTCGGTTATTGCGAACACTCTGAAGGAGGTGAGTGTTTTCCGTGCGATGGATAAAAGTCAGTACTCGATCAAATTTACAGTACCTCAACGACAAGACGGTATCGATCATGAAGGAGATTATCTCTCCCGGCATCATCATTCCCATCATCATCTTCCTACTGTAAGCGAAGATTGTCGATCGACAACTGATTTTTCAACTGTTAATTCGTGTGAAAATAATGCGAATTCGAGCGAAAAACAAAAAAAATCATTTATCGGTTATAGTTTGAAAGAAAATCTACTTCAGACTCGTTATCTACTTCCTTTTCTCGCTTGTGAGAGGACTGCGAGAGGCGAATGATGATCTGACTACGCAGGTATACCATTTAAATATTTAATTGTATAAATAAAATAAATAAATATAATATTTTAGTTGACGCACGAGCGAACCGAAGAGAAGAAGAAGATCTTTGAATTGGCTGGAGGAAAGGGACGAGGTAGTACAGGAAGAGATTGATTTACTTTGATCATTATTTCTAGTTTAAAGAAAGTATGAACCTCATTCTGGGTCACATAGACTAACAATGGGGAGTGATAGAGAACGGATACCTGATTAGATCTGAGTTTATGCGAAGTGTCAGAAGTTCCTCTGAACGAAGTTCCGATACATTTGTTTTTGAACTCCGATTGAAAGAAGGTGTACAGAATACATTTGCAGGAAGCATGTTCTGGCCCAGTAAGCTGAACTTTCGCAAGGAAAAGAAGGAGAAACCTCCAAAGATAGTGGTATGATTTTTACACTTCAAACAAATATTTACTTAACGGGATAATAATCTGATCTTTGATCTTTAGCAGGACACCGACGGTTCGACGAAATCGCTGCCCAAGTCAGTGGTCAGCGCAAGCGCGAGCAATCGATTCGTACCGTCATTGGGGTAATACATTTTTTTCTTATCTTGCCTCAGTTCAAATCATTAGTTAGCCTGACAGGTTCATTGTTTAGAGATAAAAAGTTCTACAGTATTAGAAAAGGGCAAACGGACAGTGATCCTGAAAATAGCAACAATATGTTTACTTCCAGATCAGTCTCCGAGGTCGATCATTCTTCAGATAGTGAAGGATCGGTGCATGGAGATAATGCGGCCGAGAGGAATAAAAGCACCAGGTTAGTTTTGCATCAAATTAGAGGCCTAATAGGACTGTATTCTGAAAAAAAGAAGATCGTATCCATGTGCCTGAGAAAAATTCATCAACAGTTGATCGTTTGGAAATACTCCATTGCAAACAGAGCAAAAAACCGTGGGAATCTTTTGTAAGGAGCCTCCAATCAGAATAAATTTGCCTTTTTCCAGTATGCGTCCCGAGTCGGTTCATGCCGAGGGAGGGGTCAAACTGACACTCAAGCAGAAGTTCCTCATCTGCATCGGATGGGCGGATCCGAAAAAGTGAGAACTTCTCTTATTGTTTATTTTTTCATATTTTAGCGCTCCAAACAACTGCTCATCTGACCTAATTTGTTTTAGTTCATGGGAATTTGATTCAAATATGTTCAAAAACGTAAAAAAATGTCAGGTACGAACGAATCCCCTTAGAGGACATCGAAGCAGGAGGAGGAGGAGGAGAACGAGAAGGAGAAGAGGTATTATTATTCTATTAATTATTTAACATAATTATTTGTCTAAATAAATGTTAATTTTAGGAGAAGCGTCAACTGTTGAGCGGTAGCAGTTCGGAATCGAGCAGTACGAGTAGCAGTGACGATGATGATAGGTGAGATGATGATGATAGGTCAGATGATGATGATAGGTCAGATTAGGGTTGCAGGTTCGGTATCGGTAATACCGACATTCTCTCTCGCCAGACGGTTAGAGATGAGAAATAGCGTGCGAAAGTGAGAGAGACAGCTAGGGAAGAGGGTCGTAATACCGACTTTCGGGATTGCCGATCCCGAACTTGCAACCCTAGGTGAAATAGACTTAGAGAGTCATGGAAGGGGTAATAGTTTGGTGAGAAGTGGTAAATGGACTTCTGAGTCATATAATGAAGGGGGACTCACATATTAGGTCAGATGACCAAAGCGCCTGTAAAAAAATCCAATGCGAAAACGTTGAGCATTCAAATGATATCTTTAAGAATTTATCTTTGTTCAAGCATCTTTAAATATAGCTTTATCTTTAACTAAATATGCAAAACGTTTACTATTTCTCTGCGCAGCTCTTTGTGTAACCTGAGCCGTAGTGCACTTACAGAGAGAGACAGACTTAGAGAATCATGGAAGGGTGAATAGTTTGGTGAGAGTGTTAAATGGACTTCTGAATCATATATTGAAGGAGGCAAGACGTACTAAAAGGAGGAAACGAAAATTCTATTCGCGATTCACTACATTAGGCCTGTAAAAATCCAATCCGAAAACGTTGAGCATTCAAATGATATCTTCAAGAATTTATCTTTGTTCAGGCATCTTTAAATTTAGCTTAATGTGAAACTAAATAGGCAAAACATTTGCTATTTCTCTGCGCAGCTCTTTGTGTAACTTGATCCGTAACGCACTTACAATTAGGGGAAATGGAAGCGGTTGAAACGGAAGGAACACGAGAAGTGAAGAGAAATGAAGAGAAAGGGAATAGAGAAAGAAGAGCGAGTGCACGAAAAAAGAGATCGGAAATGAAGTACGAGACAAAGAATATCTCCTTTCAGGTCCTTCCAAACCGCCTCGCAGGGACAGAATCCGCAGAGTAGGGCGGATAGATCGACCACTGCTAGGTTATTTTCTTGTCGTTGCGTTTATTGAACGGCTTAAACAAAGGGAAAGGGTCAATTTGTTGGATCTTTCTTTTCGCAATGCTCTCTCACTGTCTCTTACCGGCGAGAGAGCATTGCGAATGAGAGATCGAATAATTTTTGCACACCCCAGTTACAGAACCTTTAAGAAATTTTTTTTAAAGTTCATATTCTCGATGGTATTCATTGATTAATTGCAGTATGAGCCGCAAGCACTCCCGTCGTCTCGAGGTAGAGTACGCGACGCCCACTCTAGCGTGAGCATTTTTACATTTATTTTACATCGGGCAATTTCAGGACGTTTACACTTTTTTCAAAATATGAAAAATGAGTGAATATTTGTAAATCATAACAATAAGAAATAACAGATCTCCGACAACGGGCGAATCGGGTCGATCCACTGGTTCATCCGCATCGACCTCTTCCAACAGTCGGTCAGCAGGATACCAGAGGAATCCGAGATATCTTGAGTGAGTCCAGGAAGCACTCCTTTATGAGGATGAAGATGGCGTTCATTTCACTAAGAATTGGCTAAACCACTTTGCGGAGCTGGATTTACATGGCTACAACGAATTTCTTCAGAGTGGCGAACAGTTCCGGTTCGCCATCGGACTCGCAGCGGCAAAGCCCACCGCTGTACCACAATCACAAGTGAGCATGGATTTTGGCATTTTTCATTTCGCACATTTTATTAACTCCGTGACAAATGGAGCGCTCATTCAGGTCGAGCTCGCGCAAGAAGTGCACTGGCCATCCAGATTACAGGTGAGCGATCAATGCTGTTAGCTTTTTGTAAATTATGAAAACATTCGAGAGGTCTGAAACTGCGCTAAGGGGTGAAACAGTGTCGAAATTCTTGCAGGGAACCCGACGAGAGCTTCGCCGGCGATGTGAGCACCCGACCGCCCAGTCAGGTTGGTAACAATACATGATCATTTATCGATACCGTACCCCTATGATTACCCTATCCTTCTCCTATCACCAACTGACTTTTCTCAGGACGGTTCATTCCGTGACGATGCGCCCACGAGCAGTGAGGATGGGGCGCAGCATCTGCATTCGAGGTGGGATATTTCGAAAAATGGCCATTTTGCGTTTC
This sequence comes from Pristionchus arcanus, assembly GCA_900490705.1. Classification (NCBI taxonomy): domain Eukaryota; kingdom Metazoa; phylum Nematoda; class Chromadorea; order Rhabditida; family Neodiplogasteridae; genus Pristionchus; species Pristionchus arcanus. The sequence goes on along the minus strand of LS484717.1, from coordinate 48,281 downwards.
GAAAATCATACCGTGACTGCTTCGTAGCCCTTGCTAAAAATATAATTTGTGTTCGGTTTTTGTAGTAGGGTAGCGTGCTCGCTGACGGTATTGCCCCCTCTCCCGACGTAGTATGTCTCTCCATCGACCGCTATTTCTTGCCTCAACCAAATACTGACACCGAACCTGCGCCACCCTAGTGTGGAAATGCATTTAATGAAATGGAAGAAGCAGAAACTATTGTTCTCTTGTTGCAATTGCTTCCGGAATTCCTATAAGATGAACAAAGAGTTTTGACTGCTCTGTTTGCGAGAGAGTGTGTGAAATGAAGAGACTATTGGAAATCCACTGGAATTCTAATCCAATTAAATTCCAACAAGAGAACTCTAACAATAGTTATCATTACAGTTACACGTCCGCCATGCTCTCGCCCATCATGGCTCGAGTGGTATTCCCAGGGAGGAGGGAGCGAGGCACGGATGGAAGTGCGGAGAGTGATGATGAGAGATCGGACAGGGCGCCACTCGTGCCGCCCCATGGGTGAGATATTTTACTGACTACGTGATACTGTATCGTGATGATATCGAGGGTCTATGAGAGCCACCAAAATCGTTTCACAATTCATTTCGAGAAGACTTTTCAGCGTTTATTCAAACGCTGAATGCAACCTCCATTACAGTCACGGCGAGCCGGCGACCCTGCGGATCGGCCGCGACGCGGACGGCGCGCGTCACGCGCACGTAACGCGTCCGCCCCGCTTCCGGATATCCTCGTCGCCTCCCAAGACGCCCAATTCGGTCAGCCGTGCTTCGCTCTGGGTTGAAAAGTTACAATAGAACGAAAACAAATTATGTGACTTAGACGGTTTTTAGCCACAGATTGTATGCCAGATTTTCATCTCTTTGAAAATTCACAAATCAATAATCGATTACCGTAACTCTTCTTCGTTGCAGGAGGCCCGCAAGTTCGAAGTGCACGTGTGCTCATCGCCGAAAACGAGTCGAGTGAGGGGCGGTAGACCACCCAAGAAGGAGAAGGACCCATCCCATGCCCAAACGGAGGTCTAGACCACCCATTGACTTGTTACTATTCCCGCCCTGTCTCCATTTTCTGATCATATTCATTGTTTCAATCACCAATTTCGAAATGCGCAACCCCAATTTCGAATGCATTACTTAGCGAGTACGCCCCGGTTAGCAGTACAGAGTAGCGAACGAAAGAAAAATAATACTTTAGTTACCGTAATATGCCAAATATCGATTGACGCCTTTCAGCCGCTCTCACTTGAACCATTTCACTTGTCCATTGTAGCTCTCTATTGTTCTTTGCCCGTCCACACAATGCCATTGACAGCGATCGTTTCCGGATAAATGATCTCGAAATTGTGTCCGAACAAATAAAAGGTAAAGTTGCTTCCACAATCAAAGCGATTTAACAGTACAGTCAGAGGACGGTAACGCTTGGTGGTGTACACAGATGAGACCGAGTACGTCCGAACAATTGTTTATTGTGTATTTCTTTGTTCGATTGGTAACCTGATCAATAACACTATCCTTTATGACATCATGCAGCGCTATGCTACGTATGATTAGTTATTGATAATGCAAATATTTAACCAAAACTTACAAACATGAATAATCATAATCACTCTCTCTTCTCCATCATGTCGCAGGTGTCCTCAGGCTACGTACAGTGTTATAAAGTCTTGTCGATTCAACAAACCAAGCGCATATTTATCTCACTTTAATTGCCACGTTTACAGTGTTAATATACGAACGATTATGCGATGAAGATATGTCAGTAATTCGTAGGTAATCGTGGATACTCTGATAATCTGACGGGTAGGCAGCTTCTTCATACGACCATATTCTTCTCCCTCTTGTACACGACCATCTCGTCGTCAGTGTCCTCGATGGGAGGCACTTTCTTGTCTTTCTCCGCCATGAATGACATCATCTGAAGGACATTTGAAATTATATTTATACAGTGGGCTAGACTAATAAAAGTATGAAGTGGAATGTAATTTTAAAATATGAGTTCGTTGAGAATGTGGAGTCTCATGGGAATGAAATGTGTGGTATGCGGTAGTTAACACAGGTATCAGGATAAAACGTACGAGCCCGGGAACAGTTTTTTTCAAACATTTTTTAAAAATCTCTTTTTGTAATGGAAGCATACATTAGAGGCAAGGATTCGATTTATTTAGGAAATTTGTCCCAAAGCCGGCGTATAGTGGTTTTCCGGCTCTGAACCCGGCTCCGCCGTATCTAAGCCCCCAGATGAGCTAGAGAGATGGCTCCGGGCCCAAAAAATGCGGAAAAATTTTCTGAACAACTTTGCAACGTTGGCCGAACCTGGGGGACAAGAAATAAAAATGCTAAAAAATAAAAACCGATTTCTGGACTGAAAAAGAAATATTAAATATTTCTCAGGAACTCAAAACTGGGAATTTTATTACTGATTATGAAAGTTGGAGTCCCCCTACGATTAGAAAAAAATATAATTTGAAAATTAAGTGCGGCTGTATTTTTGATTTTCCACTCCGAGCATATGAAATTGAGAAAATCCGCACTTACGATCTTTCCGATTTCGCCCCTACAGTCAAATTACTTCTTCATCAACTATGTGGTAGTTTCATGAAGCAATATATAATCGAATAAAATGCCCCTCAGGCAATTTGGCTATCATTATTTTTACGACCATGACCCGGGGTTCATGCTTCCGAAGTGTGACATGACCGTGAACCCGGGTTCATGGTCCAAAACTTGAAAAATGGAAGTGCCGGAATTGAAACCAAACGATTTAAAAAAAGTTGAATTTGATCGGAATTTTCATAAAAACACTCACACATAGATGAGGAAGATGCAATTCGACTGTAGCGGCGGAATCGGAAAGATCAAAAGTGCGGATTTTATCGATTTTCCATGTTCGGAGCGGAAAATCAAAAATACAGCCGCACTTAATTTTCGAATTATATTTTTTTCTAATCGTAGGGGGACTCAAACTTTCATAATCATTAATAAAATTCCCAGTTTTGAATTCATGAGAAATATTTAATATTGCTTTTTCAGTCCAGAAATCGGTTTTTATTTTTTAGCATTTTTATTTCTTGTCCCCCAGGTTCGGACAACGTTGCAAAGTTGTTCAGAAAATTTTTCCGCATTTTTTGGGCCCGGAGCCATCTCTCTAGCTCATCTGGGGGCTTAGATACGGCGGAGCCGGGTTCAGAGCCGGAAAACACTCTATGCCGGCGTTGGGACAAATTTCCAAAATAAATCGAATCCTTGCCTCTAATGTATGCTCCCATCACAAAAAGAGATTTTTTAAATAATGTTTGAAAAAAACTGTTCCCGAAAGTGCCATTATTGATACATTTTCTCCTGATACCTGTGTTAATGTATTTGCATGGCCTCTAGCTAGTGTTGTGGTCCTTCTTTCCCTATTGCGCGGCTCCGGAATGCCGAAATACCCAACCATACCTCAAGCGCGATTCTCTCCCTCTCCACACTCTTCTGAACGTGGAAGAGCAGCAGAAACTCGGCCAGTTTGCCGATACCGAACATGAGAAGGGCGTAGAGACTGTCCTTCAAAATAAGTCAACTCCCTTATACCATTTCGAGTTTTTTTCTTTGCATTTTTGTAACTGAAATCTGACTGCTAATGCAAAGTTGATTTTTCATGCTTGCTAATATGGGAAAATCTGATATGCCTTTTTTGACAAACAAAAGGCCCTGAAAAGCTATCGATCGCGATACATTCGATTTCGGGTTCTTGCTTTTTTGCTGGTATTTGATTGCGAAATACTGATGCTAGTGTGTAGGCGACATGAGGAGATTCATTTGCATTGTCCGTTATTTCATCGAAATAGCATACATATTATTATTTTTTTACTATTCGTCTTTGAGGCCATCATCATAAAGTTTCAATGCTAGAAAACTTGACGAACATGGAATCCGCGGGCGTAGGGGAAGTCACCGACGCACACCATCTTCGTCTCAACCATTGTAATGTTCTTGCCTGAAAAGGGCTGAAGTAACGAAAGGAAAGAACCCTGTCAGAATACTTCAGAGACGCGTTACAGTAGTCGATTAACGACTTTGATTCAGGAATGCGCAACGGTTCTTCACATATTACTTGCAATTAGCAAATTTGCAAGAGACGACTCATTATGACATTGATCAGTGATCTCTTGCCAAGTATTCCCTATAATTACCTTCGACCGGCCAGAAGTAATCCCTCACGTAACAGTAATTCTCCGCGGTTATCATGTAGAGAAAAATCATTGTGGGCACAATGACGTTGAGAATCTGAAAAAAATTGTAATAGACCAATGAACAGAACCGACATTTTTTTGAAAAAAAGATAAAATAAAAATACACATTTTGCGTTTGCCCCTTGATTAAATACGATACTCCTAAATAACTGAATATCTCAAATAAAATCACTGCGAAGAATAGGGCGGGAATGCAGTAGCGATAGTCGAGTCGACGAAGGGAGAAGAACGCGAAGGCGATACAGGCTGCAATGGAAAGTTAAAAGCTCTGGTAATTTTCCCAGCGGGGTCCTACTAAAGGTATGTTTCGGATGTCTATATTTGTCCAAGATTGTTGCTCAGATCAATGAGAAATCGGTCATATTCAATGCGATGAAACAAACAGCGGTAATTCATGTGTGAAAACATGTCCTGTGGATTAAATATTGATTTGTTTGTAAACACGGCGTTCATATTTTAAAACTTTTAAGAAAAAACTTAAACTTCTAGTCATTTTGTCTTTGGATGACTTCTTAGGAATAAATAAGCAAGGTAATGGAAAATTGTAAGAGCTTTTCCGGCAGCTGGGCCAAAGATAATTTACTAAAATAAAACTGACTGAGATAGAGGAATTGGATCATTTCGAGGTTGATCGCTCCCACGTGGTGGAGTTGCACAATGAGCACGACATTGCACACGAAAACGAGAGCGAGGAGGAGCTGGTATGTTATTGTTTTTATTGTTGTTGTTTTTCACAACAACGTTGTTGTTTTTCACAACAACAATAAGTATAAATAACCTTCCAACCTTGAGGAAGATAAAGTTCTTGATCGGTCGATTGTAGAGTTTGTCGAAGGGGCCGCCCTCGCGGAACAATGGCATCCTGATAATAATAATAATAATAATAATAATAATAATACTAATAATATTTATCCGCACAGATGGTATGATTGGGGGGGGGGGTTGATAAGGTCTCTTCATTTCGCACAGGTCATAGTTACAACAAACGAAGCAAGCGCAATGAAGAGACAGATTCTTCACTTTGACCGATTTATTTATTACCAAAACAAGATGGTTATGATTGAAATATGTGGTTTTTATCGAATTTCGACCGAAATCTATCTTGTTTACCAAAGAAAAAGAAAATCGATCGAGAACATTCACAGAGATAAATGGGAAAATGTATCGGGAAAAGGCCATTAGTCAGCGATTTTCTGACGTGGCCGCATCAGGAAAAAGAAGGAGAATAGGGAAATTGAAGGGGTGAAGGCGCGATGCCGCCTGATCGATCGAAGACGGAGAAATGGAACAGTGAAACGGCGAAAGGGGGAAGAGAAGGGGGAGGGGGTGGGTCGTTTCGAGCCGAAATCACAACAGATGAATGGTATTTATCTCGGAGAGAAGAGGAGGAATTGTGAAATGGAGCAGCCCATTGAGAGGAATGGATGTGTTATGGCAATGGTTTGTGTACTGTGAAATGGCAGCAAGTAGTCAAAAGAAGAAGTGACACAGTACAATTTGAATAGATACTGAAATACTCACCATGAAAAATTGTTCACAGAACAGTTAATTTGTGATTCGTTTTTTGCGATCAAATAGTCATTAGGAAAGATGGAAAGATCAACTTGTTTTCTCAGGACTAAAAACCGACTCAAGCATCCGTTCTAATAAAGTGAATTCTGATGCCGACACCATTTGTTTCGTTATCATGAGTGTACGCTCGCAAACGGCTCGTTCAATTCTTCAGAAGAATATCCTCAGAGCAGCACAAAACTATGTGAGTTATTTTTCATTCAGAAAAAAAAGATCATCAATTTATTATCATCAAATTTGCTATTTTAATACTAAAATTGCAGAAAAGGTACACGAATCAGCGCAAGGAATCACTGAAGCACTGGCTTTTCCACGAAAATTAGATGAGCGCAAATTCGATACCCCTCCCATACCCCAATGCTGAAAAGCGCACCCACATATTTTCCAGAATAATTGTTGCCCCGTCTGACGTTGAAAATAATTTGTTCAACGATTAATTCTAAATTAATAATATTGTTGATATTTCGTATTGTCACAATCGATAAAGTTTCCAAACTATCGAAATAGTCACACATGATTGGCTAAATGAATTCTAATGATAACCCATCCACATCACCGAATATAAATCTCATCACGATACGTGTCGACCAAACTTGGAAAACGACCAGAACTTCTTAAGTTCAATCTTGATCATGTTCCCTCTTCCTTTCTCATTTAAAAAAAGTTAAAACAATGAACCATTATAAGCAATTGTTTGAATGCAATCAATTTTTTTCTTCATTCTCGTCTTCTTCGCTCGTTTCAAGCGGTCAACTCATCTCTCCTCCATCGAATAAGAGGTATTGATTCCACTTTTCTTGCGATGTGGGCTCTCAGGTAGGGTTCCGCATGTGAATCACCAAAAAAACCTCTGACAAAGGCAACGGTGATGTCTCCATTTTTAATTGGATACGCGAAACTTCTCTCTTTATTTTACTATACGCTTTCCATTCTCGTAGTCTCTTCAGATTATTCTGCCTGAAGGCCCTTCTTATGATTTTCTGGCCTAAGTATTCGTCGATATCTGATTCCACCGTATCCTTTCAGGATGCGTCCTCCCACACTTCTTCTTCTGTTGATGTGCTTACTAATCGCTGTTGTAGGTACGGTAACTTGCTGTATCTCAAGAAGATTACGGTAATGAATGTTGTTCAGATGCATCGACGCCGTGTGATCTATCGTTGATCACGGGAGTTACGCCTGATCAGGTATACGGTAGCCGATTGACTGATCTAGAAGTGATTATTCATTCTTTCCATCTGCATATTATTTCACATACAGGCTCGTTACGATTTTCTCAGAATTCCAGCTTTGTATCTACTCATATCTCGATTTTTGTGACGATTCTAGAGTAACACACTCTCGCCCGCTAGAGTGGCTAAAGAGTGTGAAGAATGAAGAGACGAAAATAACCGTATTTTGAGCTCTAGTCGATTCACTCTGGTATTGCTCATCTAATAGGTTGTCTAATATCCGACCTATTTGGCTCCAAGTTAGGTGGGCTTATAGGTAAGCTATTAGGTAAGCAAAACAAGAGCATCCATTGCAGATTCATTTCTGTAAGGCTAACAAGACGCTCACTTGTGCTGATGTGGACGGCCATCCGATGGCTGTTAAGTGAGCCTTCTAATTGCAAATGAGCAGTCAAAAAATACAAATTTCGGCTCTGGTCCGTTTTGGGTGTCCCATCAAAGTTTCCTGGTCCCAAAATAGTTTCCTGGTCCTTAAATAGTTTCCTGGTCCCAGAAATAGTTTCCTGGTCCCATAATCGGCTGATCAGGGCTCGGAAAAGTTTCCTGGTCCCAGAAATAGTTTCCTGGTCCCATAATCGGCTGATCAGGGCTCGTAAAAGTTTCCTGGTCCCATAAATAGTTTCCTGGTCCCATAATCGGCCGATCAGGGCACGAAAAAGTTTCCTGGTCCCAGAAATAGTTTCCTGGTCCCATAATCGGCTGATCAGGGCTCGTAAAAGTTTCCTGGTCCCAGAAATAGTTTCCTGGTCCCATAATCGGCTGATCAGGGCTCGGAAAAGTTTCCTGGTCCCAGAAATAGTTTCCTGGTCCCATAGTTTCCTGGACCCATCCAAAGTGGGTTGTCATTGAATGACGGTTCTATGTAGAAACATTGTTATACGATGCAATTCCTCTTCTCAGTGTCATGTGCACTCATTACCAATACCATGTGAAGTCCGAAAATAATCTAACTGCAGCTTATGAGACTCTGCGAAAATTCCGCGAACACTGCCAATCTGAGCTTGGTGGCCTGACCTGCGTTTCAAATGGTACACACACTCAATGTGGTGTTAGAAAGATATAAATCCCCTGGGAGGAGGAAAGAAGTGACGAGTTGAGGGTTAAAAAAGTTCCTTACCGCCTTTTCCGTCATCATTTTACATTGAAATCGCCACTCACTCGCTTTCTTCATTTCTTTTCTCCGTCACCCCCCAAACTCCCCAAACTCCCCTCGAATTTCATGAAAAAGAATAAACTAATTCTAAAGATAAATTGCATCGTATACACTTTCAATGACTACCCACTCTGGATGGGTCCAGGAAACTATGGGACCAGGAAACTTTTTCGTGCCCTGATCGGCCGATTATGGGACCAGGAAACTATTCGGGGACCAGGAAACTTTTTAAGGACCAGGAAACTATTTTGGGACCAGGAAACTTTGATGGGACACCCAAAACGGACCAGAGGCCAAATTTCTAATATTCTTGACTAGCCTCTGCATGTTATTCTTTCAAAAATCAACCAATCGTAATCTTATAACGTCCGGGGGTGATGGCTTAGTTATTAATTTCGTTGTGGTCCGGAGATTTGTTTACGCAATTCAGAGTGGTTGATCACAATCTACTGCATGCTAATCTCAAGTGCAACAAGACAGGAGGATGGACAGGAAAGGCGCAAAGTGGAGCTGGCGAATATTACGTGGAATATACCCCGGACGCGATTACGCCGCTCAAGATTGTTTGCGTGAAAGGTAATATACCTCTATTAGACCCTTGTTTTTGGTAAGGCGAAGATATTCAGTATAAACGAGTATACATTTCACAATAACATTTATTCAGCCTGTCTCTTCCAACCACTCGAGAGCGGAGTGCAGCCCCAGTTCAACAAGACCACACTGACGCTTACTTGTAACCGCTCTGAAAGATTTCTCACTGCAATGAAGTAAGGCTTCACTAATAAAGATCAAAGATCAATATTTCCAGAATAACCTCGGGTCCGCCGACTCCAAAACTGTTCGAGTCTCTCACGTGCGATCACGACAGTGGAATGTGGATGTCCGGAGATGCAAAGATCACTTCGGCATTCGAAATCTTGAATGTTTCATGCGACAATTGTGAGTAAACTGCACCTTCATGATAGGTATTCGAAATGCGCATTGTCAGAGTCACCAATGAGCACTCTCTGAGAATAGTCCCTATCATTATCGTTCACTACCCACTCCACAGTCAGAGCCCGGACCAGGAACAGAAAAAGTTCCCAACGATGATACCTTCCGCTTCATGTGTACGAAACATTTACAGATTGCGCTGTGACCAGTCCGAAACTGACGGTTCGCACTCAAGACGGCCGCCTTAAAGTGTCTTGTGCCGGACAAGGAGTCTACAAGTTGTTGCAGTAAGTTACGATAGTGGCTACGCAGGAAATTTTGGAGATGTCCCACAAAACTCCAGAGTCCGAATTACTCTCACAGTTCAGAAAATAGAAAAGAAAACACAGGAATAATTTGTTACCAGCTACTGGCTAATGTGTTCGCACATTTGTTAATTCTGCGATAAACTTATAAAATGCCTTCCTATTCCAGCCACGAGGGTCGAGCGGTCGGTCCCCTCACATGTTCTCCCTCCGAAGGATGGCTGATGGGAGGGAATAGTATCACTCCACTCATCAATACAGTCGCCAGTCAACCAGTGCGATTGGAGTGTAGAGGTTCGCGTGGTGTGCTATAGTGAATCGGGAATAGCCTATCACCATCAAACTTCGAGAAAAAAGGTCTATCTCTGTAATCACTGATAATGAGATGAATGAGAGAGCCACTCTTGGGATTTATTTTTGTAATTTCTTAAATATTTAAAATGCCTTTATTTCAGCGCCTCCATGCTCATTGGCGCGATCTGATAGAGTGAGTTATTTTTACTTTATTAAAAAAAATTTCGTAACTGATAAAATGCAGACGTGGTGGGACCACTCGAGAGCGGATACTGGCGGGAGACTGAGATGTGAAGCTGATAGCACGACGACCAGGAAATCACTTAGCGCGATCGAGTAGGTTTCATCCCGATAGCTACTGTATCTCGTTGTCACACATCTGTAAAGTTTCATCGCATGAATGTGCATAGATTTACCTCATGCCAATAGAGCGTCTGACAGAATTCGTTTTCAGAGTAAAGGGCAAAATTTACGCTTCCCTAACGTGCGATGAAGTCGAAGGATGGAAGGATGGAAATACGACGATAGCCGATGCTTCCGTTCCACTGGATATCTTTTGCCACAAATGTCAGGAATTTCACTGATTCTCGAACAGCTGACTTTTATTCATGTTCAAAAGCTCTTACAGCAATTAATGGCATACTCCGTGATGTCATATGAAATATTTTGCAGTCTGCTCCGCGACCACTTCGCCAACAGCCGTCAATGGGCAGAGTGGAGTAGAAGAAATACTGTACACTACACTCAGCAAGCACAGTGATTCAATCGAGGCAGCTTGTATCAATCGAGAGTTTGAACTGATGTAAGTAAGCAAATACCAAATATTTTTGTTGTTTTTTTTGTTGTGAAAAGAAAGCATCTTTCAGAAGCAACCAGAGACATGTGCGCGGCAATTTTGTCAGGTAGTGTTCTGTTTCCAGAGCGAAAGAGATAATATGCAACAGAGACTAGGGCAATCCTGATGAGGAGTCCATATCATTAATCATCGTATTATCCAACCAGTCAAAGCGCGAGAGAACATGTGCATTTGAATGACGGCTAGATTCGAATTCATCGAACATGCAATGTCAGGTGTTCACGGGAAGACGGATGGATGGGATCAGGAGTGAAGATAGAGATGGACCCTTACGCTCCTCAACATTTTGAGTGCAGACCTCGTGAGCACTTTATTTATTTTTGCCACTTTTCTCTCCTATATTTGTATGGAATATTCTCGTCTCATTATTTAGCTTTATTTTCGAAAGACAACTAACAATGGCAAAAGTATGAGGGACATATTCTCCAGGTAAAAAAGAATAACATTTCAGCCCCACTGCCCTGCACCTTTGAGGAACACATTGTCAACGATTTCACTGTATTGACTGTAAGAAATATATCAAAAACGCCACTTTTTTAAACATTTGATTTCAGATGAGATTCGATGCAGAAACCAATAAAAGCACTCTGAGATGCCGCAGTGAGGGAGATGTGGCGAACGAAATTGAGTGGGGTTGCTTGTAATTTTTGCTAATTCAAAGAAGTTTCAGTCTTCCCCAGCAGAATGACATACATAAACGCACTTTAGATTTTTGTCGAATCGATACGCGTCTCTGGAATGCGATGAAATCGAGGGATGGAAGGATGGACATATAACTATTGCTGGCGCCCATTCTCGACCAAGGCTCACCTGTGTGACAGGTGAGGCGTTAGGAAAGCAAATATTCGAGCTTGCAGAGACTTTAAAGAATTTCCCTTAATGATTCATAAATTGTGGGATATTCAAATAAGTTTATTCCAGTTATATCGCAGACTACTGCTGATGCTTCATTGTCGTCTACTGAATCAACACCGAAAAGGGGTGACAGATCAAAGATCAAATAAACGTATCGTTCCTATTTCAGACCCAACTAGTACAACTACTTCGCTGCCTCCATACAAATTAACTACATCAGAGGCCGAAGTAAATTAATATATCAACATTTTATTAATAATATTTATTTAGTCTCGCACTTCGTCCATGCTAATCTGCGGTGCTGTTGGAGTATGCTTCTTTTTCATTGTCATCATTTGCGGAATTTGCGTACGTTCGTTTGTTTTTAATTTAATCAAAATCAAAATTTAGTTGCTCGTTTTCATGATGAATAAACGACGGAATAGCGAGAATGAGAATGGGTGAGAATATATGTTTGTTCCAAAAATAACGAATTTTCTCAGAAACGACGATATTCAAGCAGAATCTTCTCGTTCTTCCCCGTTGTGAAGAAGATTCGAGTGAATTGACGTTCGATAATCGTGCAAGAAATAGTTGAATATCGCTGTTCCTCTCGCGAATAAATTGCTCGAATTGGTCGTTTCATTGTAGCAGCAGGAGAAGAAAATAGTGTAATAAAGCAAATGAAAACAGAAATTCTGATATCATTTTGTTCTCGCAGAATTTCAGATTAGGGATGCCAAGGAAACAACCCTATTTTTGATCCAGATCACATCCAGAGCCGGGAAGTGTCTTAGTGTAAGGGGATCAGAGGATCTCCCTCTGCATCTCTTATCCTTCCTCCCTCAACACTTCTCCCTCCCCCTTTCCACCTAACAAACACACTCGCACGAGTGTCCACTCAATCGATGCATATTCGAGGATTTTTGTCGTTTCTCCGATATTCTCAGCAGCTGTAGAATTTTATCTTGATAAAATTATTAGTCGCTCTCGATTATTCTGCCAGCGAGATCATTCTTCGTACACGCTCGCCAATGAAAAAAAAATCAGGAAAAAAACGATCCCAGAATGCTCGATGTCTGAGGATGACTTCCACTATGCTCACTGTTCGTTCTGTGTTTCGGCATCGTGTCGAGTGACGAGCTGTCCCCTCACAGGTGATGTAGAAATATATTCATATTCAATGCAACTAAAAAATGCTTGAAATTTCAAGAGGAAAGCTTGGGATCTGCCACTACTCTGGTGTTTTGGCCAACCCTTCTCTCGCAGAGTATTCCCACCTATCTTTCTCATTCCCTTCCTTGTACCCTGGGACAAAAAAAACAGATAAGTTCCTGGGTTCTTAACAACTTAGAAACAATTCGATAAAATACGTCTTATCAGAATGCGCCGCCTGCTATGCAATCTTGCATGAGTGCAAGCAGGATGATCATCAGGAGATATGCAGAATGGTTAGTGTTCTTTATTTATAAGTTGTGGAACTCGATTTTTACTCGATTTATTGGCCCAGACATTAAAGAAGGTGTCCCACGAATATCTGGCTAACTGAGTTCTCGATGTGAGATGGTGGCCCACTGTTACCCGAACACACTTTCGAAACTCCCAAATCACCATTTTTCGTTTGAAGTGAGCTATGATCAATTGGCTGCGTGCCAAATGACCCTGAAAAGCAGGCAACGAGCGAGAGAGCGTGCGTCTCTCTCATTCCTCACTTTACATAGTTGCCCGCGCGGTTCGTGGGACGCCTTCTTTAAACACTCTAAATGTGGAGGGGGTAATGATACGAGAATAGTCTGGAGAATAGTCTGGTCCCAAAGCACAAATAAGAACCCGACATATTTTTATTTTTCTTTGTTGCCTATGTTGCAACATCGTATCTCATGTACCTCGTTTCCCCCGTACCCTAACTGTATTTTTTTTGCGTTAATTACATGATAAATTATTATTATTACAGGAAATGGTGCCATGCCTAAACTCCCCCTTCGGTTGTCCCCTCTCCATCCGTCGTTCACTTCTCTCTCGTCATCTTTCCGTCTGTCCTGCCTCGGTGATATCGTGCAGTCATGAGAGGGCGAGAGCACCCAGGGGTTAGGTTTTACTTCATTATCAATGTTATTGTAATCAATTACCTTCTTATTGTTAGTGCAGCGTGCGTCAGAACGTGCAGAATGAGATGTGATGAAAAAATGTCTTCACGAATGGGATAGTGTATTTTCATTTATTTTCATACTAAAAATAATTCAACAATAGCAGACAAACCAGCCAAGAAGGAGCTAAAGGCCATTGGCAAGAGGCGAATGGAGAAGGAGTATGATTGCCCACCTTCGTCAGACAATGTGTGTTTATGAACCATTATATTTCTTTGACCCGCTAAAAACAAACAAAATATTCAGATTTAGATTCCAATCGATGAGGCTCTCGCACTTTTCGATCAGAAATTGATCATTGACGGGTATACCTACTCGAGAGCGGATAGAGTGAGGAGGAGAGATGAGATAAATATCGTGAGTGATTGGATCAATAAATGCACAATTATCTTTTGAAAAATTGTATAAAAATAAGGCAAATACTCAAATATTAATCAAATATGTTGCGTATGTATTCAATTATCTTAGACACGAAATAAAACCGAATAATATTGCATAATTGCAGCGTGAACCTCAACTACCTCTCCGTTCCATCACCGATGGCAGTCAGTCCGACGGTCTCAAACAGAGCTCGCCCCTTCCCGAACAAGATCTCAATGTTGACAGTAGTGATGATGAGAGGAAGATTGAGGTCATTGAAATTCATCATTGTAAAAATCAAAGTCGTATGTTTTATATCATGGAGCCTAGAAATAATTGATCGCAGGATATTGTAGTGGATACATCTTTACCTCGCATTGAAAAAAGCGTGTACATTTTTTTGGTGTATCTAATATCCATAAGAGTTATCATATCTAAGATTGAGACCCATTCAGGAAGCGCGAATCAAGAAACTTCGCGGTATCTTCGCAGACTGTTACATGTGCCAGGTGGACCCATGCGTGCAGCACTTTCACACTTTGGGAAGGTGCTTTATTCCCACTTATTTGAAGACATATTGATAATTTATCCCGTAAATCACTCAGAACAAGATCGTCGGGTCTTTGAGATACATCACAATATCTCGATGAACGATGCGGTTAAAGTTATATAGTTTCTGAATTTCAAAGTATTAACGCTTGAAATTCGCAGATCCGACGTCCGTTGGGATCGTCTGATGTACCTGCGAAGTCGTCCGTCGTACTACCAAATGGATCCATTCTATGCCGAGAGGAATCTGATGGTGTCACTCCACGTTGAGAAGGTTCGTTTCATTTGTGCTCGACGTTAACGTATCAAAACACTGTTATTCTGTAGCATGTAAGTGTTCTTGTCGGCCCCGTCTTATCACGGCTGTAAAATATCATTGATTGTAAAGTAAAATTTATCTTAAGATCCCAGAGGCAGCCCGTCGCTCGGATAACATTCTCAAGGCGCACAGAGGCGGGACTGTCTACACTCCACGATGTCTGGCTGCAGTGCCGAGGAGGGAAGTGGACGAGCATCATGAATCACAGCATGTCACGGGAGGTCAAATTAGAGTCCAGTTGTTGCAAAATATTACAATTCATTCCATAGGATCCTTGAAAGAATAAACTGAGAAGCAGTTCTGACAAACTAGACTCATTTCTCGAGAAAACATGAGGGCGACATGTTTGGTGCATTCATCTTTCTAGAAACACACTTTGTCCAATTTTCTGGTATGCGATACTAGTGAATTTTCTGTATTTTCAGTCGCATAATTCCAGGAGATGTGGATATCGAATCGCTAATCGCCCGTTGTCCACTATGGTGGAGGGGCTGTCGCTTTCACACTGCCAGAATTCGACCGAGAGGAGGACAGATACGATTCATTCAGGAGCTTGGAGCATTCTCGTTTCGGCCCGAGGTGAGCTATGAACTGGAATCGCACTATGTACTATTCGTTGTCCCCAGGCCCCCTTGCCCTAGTTTGACCCCTTTCCCGTGGGGGAAACAACCACGATAAACGAATTATAGCAATGCAGTAATTCTTAGTAACGCGAACCCCCTGCGGAGGCGCACCCGGAGGGCTACAGTTCTGCAATAATAAGCGAATGTTTTCTCCGGAGAAAAAGATTGAAAAGAAATTAGAGCAGGAGCTCGTGCGCTATAGTAGTCCATATTTCACCAACAGAACATCAGATGAGACGCAGCACCTATCCAATTCAGTCAGGATAATGATTGATTTCAATCCCTATTGCAGGTCTTCTCCTCTCCAATCCTCACCGATTGTTCTCCTCTTCTCGACGCTCCTGAATGGTTGATCTGTGAGGTTACGAGATTCCTGTCGGGAGTGGCGCTCAACGCCCTGTCTTCTACCTGCAAGCAACTGAGAAATGTACGGATTCTCTTCTTATTACTACGAATTTCATATATGATATATATATATCACTTGATCATTTGCACTCAAAGCATTCATACAACGGGTATAATTTTGTTCACGATTCCTGCAAGATACTGAGTTAAAATTAGTCAATGAGTTAAAATTGTCAAATTGACGTGAAGCGAAACAAGTAATTACATACATACAATCAGTGAGATGGTGTGGAAACATGACAGTATCACAACTATGCCTATAGGAATAAGTCTAATCCAGATGCTCTTCTCCTCCGTTGCTGTCGACCGTGGCGTCGTCTCCCTCAAGTATGATTTTTTAAAGAATTTATCTCTTCATTCGATTCATTTACTCCTTTATATTTCCTTGTGCAATGCAAAAAATCGTTTTCAGATGGACAAAACTTGATCGCTGTCGCTGGACCTCCTCTCCCTTCTGGACCTTTCCCCTCACCGAGACCTCTCCTCACTTTGACGTTTCCCCTCTGGCCGATCTCTGCTATCACATCGGGAAGTGTCCCTACAACGAGCCCAATCCACTGCCGGAGTTTACTAAAATTGAAGAGGCAGCTCCGGTCGAAGGGGCGGTGACTTGTCTGCAAGCGGAAGTTCGAGAGGCTATGCATGAGGAAGTTAGAAGGAGACTCGAGAGTGGATACGCACTGAAATGAGCTTTTGTTATCCCAATCAAGTAATGGCGATGATGAAGTAACCTTCATGCGTTATGCACATTATCCTTCTACTCAGCAATGACTAGAGTAATCACTCAGAACAAAAACTATTCGTGCATTATTCTGAATCTCGGATCTTCAATTAACCAAAGCTAAAAGGTGTGATCATGACTAGACAATAGAAGTAATGCACAAGTCTGTTAGAGGTTGTTCGTTTTTGTTAGGATCTCCTCTGATTTCTCGAAAAATTGTAATGATTCAATGCGGGCGATAAATGATTCAAACATACAATGATTTGTCGATATCCTCTTCTACCTTTCCTCGTTTTTGCAGCTAGTAATCCGGATTTGTCCGTTTATTCTCGGTAATAAATTGAGCCGGCAGGTCAAAACCCGCTTACTCATTGTTACACCACCCGATCGGCTTTGGATCACAAGCTCCTCGTTATTTCTTCCTCTCTTTCTTTCTTTCTCTATCCCACCCGAAGCGTGATTATTTCCTCTTTATAAACGAGGAACGCTGCCTCAATCGCAGTAGGGACTAATGGCGAGCACTCCTCGCTCCTCTATGAAGCCTTCAATAGTTTTCCCAATCTATTCCACATACCAATCCCATGGCACTATGGGTTTAGGAGAAAAAAATAATATTGCACTACTCTGGTGTGCGTCCCCAACTTGGGTCCAAGCAAATTCCCAAGTTGCGTCCAGGCCTGGGCCCAAGTTGGGTTCCTGCTTGGACCCAAGTTGGGTTCCTGCTTGGACCCAAGTTGGAAACCCTGTTTCAGCCTTTTTTATTGATTGATAGTTGAGATACAGTAATCTCATACAGTAACCAAAGGCCCTCACGGTTAGACCATGTCGGGCCGGTCACATCCAAAATACGGTCCTACTGGGGACCGTAGACAGTCAATCGCACTCGTGCCCGAAGGCAGTCAAAACAGAGCTTCGAAAAAGGACCTTATAGGCTAGGTGTGTGCTAGACGCGACGGGTAGAGAACTGCTTGGATCCAAGTTGTGTTCCTGCTTGGGCCCAAGTTGGGTTCCCGATTAGGGGGTACTGTACTTGGGCCCAAGTTGGGTACCCGGTTTTACTTGGGCCCAAGTTGGGGACGCACACCAGAGTAGACGCATGTGCTGCATTGGTTCCTAAGCACTTCCATCGTCTGGACTTATCAATCCGAAATTACCAGAGTTGCATCCTCTTTGTTACTCTCACATCCTTGTCCACCTATTGTTCTCACTTCCCAACTTGTGATGTTCAGATGCGATTTCCCGTGCCATTGCAATCCATCTTCTGCTCAATTTCCCTCTGCCATCGACCCAATCCCTTCTAAATTCCTAGATACAAATTCCGACTCTCGACAATTCTCTCTCGATTCTCAGAACACATGTGTCTTGCAATTCGAGTCTGCCATCGACCCAATCCCTTCCTAATCCTCGATTGAGGTGGCCATTACTCGATTGCGTCTACCGTCCCTTCGGCGGCTAATCCCCCTCCTCACCTTTCACTCCTTTTCGCCCATATTCTTGCTATCAGACAGGGCCAGAGAACAGGGTAAATGGAGAGGAGCAGACTGTTCTTCCAGCCCCTCCCTCCCGTAGGTCAGAGGGTGCGATAGACCAGCAGAATAGGGGAGAGGCAGACGATCCTCCGCCCCCTTCCTTCCTTCCTTCCTTCCTTACCGCCCTCGAAAACATCCCCCCCCCCCCCGAACACGAGTCATTTCACTTTTCGTGGTGAGATGTTGACAATAGCACTCACAATCGCGAGCGCGCTGGGTCGGATCATTCTTCCCCGTCTTATTATCGATGGACCCTCTCCATTGTTCGAGATCTATAGGTGTTAGAAGTGGTGATAGAACGCTAGGAATAAAGAGTTACTTTTTGGTGCGCCTGGTATTAAAATAGTATTCTGCGCTCTCTCCATTTTGAGAGCTGTCTCTATGCTAGATGGAGTAAGAGAGTACCGGGGATCTGGAAATCACAGTACTACGTACCCAAGCGACTTTGCCAGAGAGTAGCCACCGCTGTACCATCGAATACACCTTTCTTAATTCGTGCTCTCCTTGGAAGGATAGCTTGGCTCCTCAATTCGCGCTCTCACTCACCACTCTGATCGGCGAGAGAGTATGTGAAATGAAGAGATCATCTCTTGCCATCCCCCTCTCCTCCTTTCGTGATGCTGATCATCATTAGATAGGGATATCAAGAACTGGTCTCTCCATTCCGCACACTCTCTCATCGGCTAGAGTAGCGAGATAGCACTCGAAATGAGGAGAGTCTCTGCCATCCCTATCATCCCTTCGAACCGTGTCCAGTTTTAATCGCTTAGCTTGAGCGGTGCAGCGCTTTGGCACAAATCTGAGCAGCCTTGGAACAGTATCACTCACTGTTTGATCACTTGCTGCATCACTTTTTCAAGCATCAAATATCGAGAAAAAACATTTCTTTGTCAAATTTCAATGTTTGCTTGCACTTGCCTTCCTTGTTCGTTGTCCCTCAGGCATTTTTGTTTCCTCGCCTGCTCTGACCTGGGATAGAGCACGTGGAAGGAGGAGAATGGGGCTTCGTCGGGTAGAGAAAAGCGAGAGAGCATGGGAAAAGGAGAGAGTTAGAGAGAAAAAAGGAGGAACAAATCGTTGTGGATCAGCTGTTCGTCCCAGTTCGAGGAAGCATAGAAAAGGAAAAGTCCCGGGACCTGATTCGCTTTTCCTCCTTTTCCCTTCTTTTCTGCAACAACTGCACTTTTCTTTCGCCATTTCCCCTCATTTTCCCTTTCGATTTCGAGGCCTCACATGTTCAATTGTGCTAAGATGATAAAATTAGTGTTCTTTCAGACTAGAATGAGTCTGCGATCCGTTGCCCTGTTGGTGCTCTCGTCTGCGGTTATGGCAGGTACATAATTTATTTAATTAATTATTTTTAAAAATAATTTTAGAAGCCGCCTGCCCGTCTTCTGACTGGATCGAGTACGGGGGCACGAGCAAGTGCTTTTTGGTGAGGATTTTTTATTTATTTGAAAAATGTTAATCAAATTTCCGTTCGGAGTAGTTGCAAATGCACGGAAAATCATGCAAAAGTGTGAAGCATTAAAAATCTTAGCCTTTCGCACCATGGCTATTGATTTTTTTTGTAGTCCCACGAATCAACAAACCAACATGTTACTCTTTCCTCAGTGATCCTTTGCATGTGATCACCCCTCACTTTTCGGATAAAAGTGTCTCCGAACACCTCCGTCCAAACCAGTCAGCGGCTCGTAATCTTGCAATCCCCTGTCGAACCACCTAGAGATCACGCGAAATGAAGAGAGCAGAGGGAACATAGTGTTTGACATGCAATGGTGCATTTACTTCTTTTGTGTTCATGATGACAGGAGGAGTGAGGGGGATAATGTGATGGGGATGAGTCAGGAGAGGAATTGTTCCTATTTATGGACAATGTGGCAATGTGCAGTAATCTGGCACCGGATTGCGCTTGACAGAGCAACGCAAAAAGAGAAAAATGTGCAACTTTTCGGATAGATAGTGTGGAATAGTTGGGATAATGTGATGGGGATGAGTTAATATCTGGATAATCGTTCCGATTCATGGGCAACACTATGGCACATTTGTGATCCATTTTTGACTCTCCGTCGAAATGTGTATGTTCTAACACTGTCCGTACAGCGAGAGATACAAGACAGATAATTGCGTGTGGGTTAGCAGGGATATGAGTCACAGGAAATCCCTGGATAATTTTGATGTGACTCACCTCATATTTTGAAACACACAGGAAGCGATCGCCCAATAAGTATTATCCGCGTGTCAAAAACCCTTAAATAACAAAATTTTGTAAAAAATATTTGTAGTTCGATGCGGAAACGAAGATGACGTACAAGGCAGCAGTGAATCACTGTGAGGAACAGGGAGGATCACTTGTTAACATCTGCTCATTCTTCGAGAATCAGTTCGTCCGAGGTAAATATTATCTTATTGTTAGTCACTTCGTTGTTCTACGCCTGTAAAAAGGTTTAACTGTAAAATGGCATACTTGTTTACCTTTTTTTAGAAATATGATCGTATGTAGTTTTACTACTCATGAAGCCAGTGTTTTCGGGAAAGAATACCCAGGAACAGTTCTTTCATGTGTATTCACTGAGTTCCTTCCACTTTTCCGACCCCGGACACCCCGGGACAATGATCGAATTTACATGTCTGTAATGCGCATTAGCATCGTAGTAGTTCGCATTAACCTCCTCTATCTGATGACTGATCACAGATTGAAATCGGGAATGCACCATTCTAATTCTGAATTCTGAAAAGTTACGAAAATGAGCTGAGAAGATGAAAGGATTCTTATCCGACCTAGTTTGCAATGAGTGCATGCACCCAAAGACATTTTTACGCGCCGAGTCTGGAGCTTTTTCTGTGGTTCGCTTGTGATCTAACAGGTGTGTCTCTTGCCACTATCCCATCTCGAATTCTGCTCAACCTTTCTTCCTTATCTTTTGCCATCAATCCCTCTGCCAATGAACCAGAAACAAACGAACTTTCTCTTTTTCCTCTTCTCCCCGAAATGAGCAGCATTTTTATGGCGCAAGATAGGCGAGAACAAGCCAATGAGTGGGAAGGGAAGGATTGACTTATCAATTCGTTGCACAAATTGTCTTTGGCCAAGTTCACTTGTTGTTAAAGAAGGAGTCCCATACACAGAGTGGGTTACCGGTTATCTCTTCCTTGGAAAAAGAAGATATCATTTCCGAAAATCCAACGCACAATTCCTTTCTCGAAAGAATGACGATAGAGTATAGCTCTATTGTTATCTTCCCATTGTATTTTCGTTGATCTCACTAGTGCACTGTGACCCAGCTGCTGGTGTTATGGATGACGAGAACACTTCCCATTCTAGCCGATCTCTCGTAAACGAGGAGAGTGGGATGTTTTGATAGCACAGTTATTTGATGGGCTGTAATTGAGGGCGATTGCGGTACTAACTCATCAGTTTATGATCCGGGACAGTACCGGTGACTAATCGTATATGGATCATCTGTATGCATTTTATCGTGCATGATAAATTAAAATAAGTAGCAGCGAAATGGGATTCAATTCGTTATCAAGTGAATTGAATTGGTGAATTTTGAAGGAAACTTCATGTCTTGATCAGCTCAGTATATAGCTGCGAATTGAGGAATCTTTTGGAGAAACTTCTATCGCTGAAAGTGCAGTATGACCCCGAAATGATCGTGCGTAGGCAGTTTTATGGCTGAGAAATGAACGCCCACCGGAACGAAGCGAAGAGAAAGGAAAAAGAGGAGAGAAAGTGCGCGAGAAAACTGTGAAGCTTAGGGAAAATGACAGGGATGGGCAGTAAGATCAAAGCGAGTTCAACTCCTTCGCATGCATTCAATGATGA
This sequence comes from Pristionchus arcanus, assembly GCA_900490705.1. Taxonomy (NCBI): domain Eukaryota; kingdom Metazoa; phylum Nematoda; class Chromadorea; order Rhabditida; family Neodiplogasteridae; genus Pristionchus; species Pristionchus arcanus. The sequence goes on along the minus strand of LS484717.1, from coordinate 26,368 downwards.
TTATTGAATTCAAAATAAATTAGAAGCACTTGGAAAATGAATAAATATGAAGCTGGAACATTGATGAACTTTAGCCAATGGAAAGTTCCAGCCCTTCCTTAACCTGAGAGAGGCACTGTTTAGCGTGATAAATAATGGAATAAAATGGCTTTATTTCAGGCATAACTCGAGGCGCAGACACATGGATCGAACCGAAAACCGAGTGCGATTACAAGAATTATCTGACTGGTGAGTATTTATTTCTGAGTCCTTAGCATCGTCGGAATGTTTTTTTAATCACGAGTAGGCTAGTCAGAACTAATCCTTATCTTTGTTTAACGATATTAAGAAAGAGATCCTAAATAATTAATCCATTAAGGTAACGAGCCCACCTCCGTGAAGGAGTGCCGTGTGATCACTGACGATTGGGATGGGCAATGGACGGCGGCCGATTGCGAGACCGAGAAGCACCATGCTATCTGCGAGGTAAGCCTTAGCCTTAATGTTAGCCTTAAGCCTTACTTAATGTTAGAAATGACTAAATATTGGCGATACTTCGTGCTTGCAACGAAGTAGATCAGCTTCTCGTGCAGCGACTTGCTATCTTTCTAACAAGCACCTTACGTGAATTGAAATTCGAATCCGCTGATTCCCTTCGTGACCGCTTTGAAATCTATAGCTTTTGATGAATTCTTCAAAACGCGGTTTTAAAATCCATAAGTGCAATATGTGGAGTGATCGATTTTTTCGAATATTAAAGAAGGCTTCCCACGAATATTTGGTCACATAAACTGGCAACGTGGGACGATAGGGGATGGTTACCCGATCAGAGATCAGTTTATGCGAAGTTTTATAAATGTCAATGAAGCCCGCTACAGAATTATAAAGGTTAGCGAAAAATGCAGGCGAAATTAGGAGTACTGTATTCGAGGGCCTGATATTGATTTATCTTGACTGATAATCGAAAAAGAGAAACCGGCAAGAAACAGAATGCACGGGTTGGGAATTGAACCACCGACCACATGCACCCAATTCAAACACGCTAACCACTAGACTATCAGGGTAGTTGCCGGGGAGATCACCTACTCCCCTATTGAGTTCCTGCTAGGCCACCTATTGAATTTTCTACTAGGTTCTTAGTCAGCAAACTAGTAGGAGTCGAACAAGGAGGCCTAGCAGACGCGTAGCGGTCACTAGGTGGCCTAGTAGGAGATGATGGACTGCCGACTAGGTGACCTAGTAGGAAATAACCAAGTGGAGAGGCTCATACTAGGTGGACTACTGGGAGTGCGGATTACTGCAAGAAAAATCGTCTTTCGTATTTTCTGTTGTTCTTTGCACGTTGGATTGATAATATTCGATTTTATTCGTTTAACATCAACATGGCTTAACATGAGACAACAATTTAACACAAGCAAAATTAGCAAAATGAAGATTTCAATTAGTAGTATCGATACGACAACTATGACTAGAATTAACTTTTAAAAATATGCATAACTACCGAAATCTGCAATGTATGACAAATGAAATGCAAACAGTAATATGTACATCAATATACACTCTAAATATCTCTATACAGGATCATACCTCGGAAAATATACGGTAATCTACCATAACCTAACACGACAGGTAATCAAACAACAATTCTTCGCCTTCTCGAATATCCCTAGTTGATACTAAGACGACTATTCTAAGTGGGATACCATCATGGACTCCGGCGATTCCGTTCCTCGGTCGATAGGTGATATGCGGTAGCCACCGTCGAAGGGTGAACGGCCAATCGATAATGTCCACTTCGATGTATTGCACGTTGCCTGGAATAGTTTTTGTTTTTATTGGAATAATTTTATAATCAGATTGCCCTGTGAAATTAAAACATGAATCAATTCACAAATATATAGAATGGTCATGAAACAGAAACTCACATGGCCTCATTTCAAGCAAGAATCATAATTTTGCCCAGTTCGTTTGCAATGAGTTGGAAACTAACAAAATTCACCAGACGCCCAGATAATTTTTACACTACACAAAGGATTGAACGATACTTTACTAGGTAATAAATATTACAAGATTTACTTAAATTTTGATAAATAAATAAACAAAAATTCACCTTTCTCGCTCCTGGCGTCGTTGGCGTACTGGCCAATGTTGAGGAAGGAGATGGGCTCTCGCTCCAGCCAGGAGAAGTCACACACGCGGTGGCGACCTTGGCGTATCCACGCTTGTACATGAGGTCGTGGACAGCCTTGAGGCTGGGGTATCCCCAGGCGACGTACCTGAAATGTAGATAGGGTGAAATACGTGTGAGAAGGTTATCTTCCCATCCGCTTGAAATCTACCAATAATATAGCGCAATAATATTTGAACAGTTCAAAAGCAAAAAAAATCAAAAGCTCACAGTACATCGCGCAGTTCAGCCAATTCTATTCCTCTAATTACTCACCGGTCGAAGATGCGGAGCATGGTGAGGATGGCCTTGTTCATCTTGATGAAGGCGCCGTTGTTGATCTGGCGGAGTCTGAACAGCTGGAGCACCTGGAAAAAAAACAAGAAAATTAGCTATTCAAAATGCGAACGACTAAAATGGTAAATATCCATTACCTTTCTGGGGCGGGGATGCATCTGGTTGATACCACGGATGCGGATCACGAAGGCAAGCTTGGGCTCATCAGGAATGTAGAAGTTGCCGGACTGAAAACGAACTAATAAATGCAAGTAATGAGAGGAAATAGAAACATATTTGGAAATTTTATTACCTTGGAGGCCTCGCGCGGAGGGAGAGCTGCTGACGCACTCTCTGTCTGTGCTCGGCGACGTACTTCTCGGCGCGCTTGGAGATCTTCTGCTTCTTTTCCTTGGCCTTCTGAAACAGTTAACAACATATATTTTAAACTGTAAGATCGTCACTTATGCAGACATCAACGCAAGATTTGGAAACGCACCAGGGAAAGCTTGACTTTGTTCTGGGTAACCTTGGCCTTCTGCTCGGCTCTGAGCTGTCTCCTATAAAAAATCGATAAATATCACAAAGTAACGACAGCGCAAAGTGTGAGCAACGCGGGATATTGAGCACGAGCGAGAATTATCCTATCCTTGAGCTGTAAAATACTCAACATCACGGGATTCGTATCATGTTTCAAGAAACTGTACTAGTTATAACCTGGATAATGCAAGGAAACAACAGGGAACAAGAAAAAGAAGGGCCATTTGCAGAAAAATTAGAGCATTCGACAGCGACTTCTTGGCCTTTTAGAGGTACAATCGTGATCAAAACATATCCCAAGGGTTTACGACCTAGCTGTTGCGATTCGAAACATGTAAAATAACACTGTAATTACAACAACGAAGTGAAAAAAATGGGAAATCGAAAAATTACGAAATTCGAAAACGAAAACTACAAACTACGAAAAACTACTACAGTAATACCGCCGCAATGCTGGTTCTTCCGCGTGGGAAATTTTCACCTTGATTCGTGGGAAGCCTTCTTTAAATATTTTTAAAGATTATAATTTTCAGATGAAGGTCCCTCGCGAGTCTCCCGCTCCGATCGCCTTCCGCTTCAGACGATTCTTCGGATTTTAAGCATTCCTTCTCAATTCTCTCAAATTTCGACCGCCCAGAGTCTGAAATAGACAAGTCTCTCTTCATTTCACATGAAATCTCTCAGTTCATCGTGTGAAATGAAGAGACCCGAGCCTATTTCAAACTCGACAACTGCCCTCACTGTTGACTGCCCCTTTCCCCACCAAAGCTTTACTGTACATATCTCGATAATGTATTATCGCTTAGTCGACGAATTGATAAAGAAAAGGCTTTATTATTGTGATTATTCTGACTAGACAATTTTCGGATCGTATCGAGAACACTCGTGTGACATACTCGTCATGTTGATTATCGAATCAGAGAAGAAAGAAGAAATAAGCTCGTTGGGGTATTTGGCGGGATTGCACTGGCGAATGATTCTTGTACACTGTGGATTAAAGAAGGCGTTCCACGAACCGCGCGGGCGACTATGCAAAGTGAGGAGTGAGAGGGACGCTCTCCTCATTTTGCATACTCTCTCGCTCGTTGCCTGCTTTTCAGGGTCACTTGGCATGCGGCCAATTGATCATAACTCAGTTCAAACGAAAAATGGTGACTTGGGAGTTTTGAAAGTGTTATTGGGTAACAGCGACCCACCACCTCACATCGAAAACTCAGTTAGCCAGATATTCGTGGGACACCTTCTTTAACTTGAATTGATGAAAATGCTAGGCTATGGAAATAACCAACCAAAATATCTATAAAATTGTGCAAATTCTATTGTTAAGAAGGCAAGAATGGAATAGGCGAATAAAATTTTTCAATAAACTCCTAAGAAGTATGCCGATTTCTCTACTGTTGCCCGTTGGCCTGAGTGGACGCAGTCGCCCTCTCAATCTCCACTCCACTCACGACTCTTTCCGCTTCTGCGATTATCTGCTCGATGTCAATGCAGTCTGTCTGCAGTTCGAGAGGACGGAAGAGCGAACCTGCAAGTATTATGAAAACTATTCATATTTTTTTGAATAAGAAGAAATATTAATAATTCTCAAAAATTTGTGATAGAATGATCGATTCACGCGCAACTGAGAGATTTTCTGTGCAAAATATGGCAAAGTTATCTGCTGTCGCTAGAGCGTGCTAAAGTATACTAGAGTGATTTTTTTTCATTTTGCTTCACAACAAAATGGCAAAGTACCAACCAGGCATCATTGCACCATCGTACTCATCATACTCCAGCTCCTCCATATTCGACAGGGACGAACCGCCTCGCGCTGTGGTCAATGGGGAATCCGAGGAACCCGGCCAGTGACGGGGCATTCTGAACGAATATTTTTACTTTTCGATTTTTCCGGTGAAACATAGGCCCGTTAATTCGTTTACTTACTTCCGTAACTATATTTGTTGTAGAAATTTTGTGTGGGAGATTATGTAACGGAAGTTCTTGAGACTTTAAGAAACGAAAGGTCGTTATCGAGTTGGAATTATAATTATAATACCTCGGTGTGCTCTGCACCGACAGCTGAATGCCGATGCTCCTCTTGGCGACCATCCTCACGGGATGGGCGGGACGGTGCACAGAGACCTGTTGATAGGACACGGTTATCTCATTATATATCATGGTATCTCATGATAGGACATCATGATAGGACACGGTTAGCTCATGGTGATAAAACAGTAATAACACGTTTATTTTATATCGAGGATTCGCTGCAAGCATACTACCGTCTTGTCTTTATTGATCTGTTTGAGATAAATATAGCACTTTCTATGTAGAATACTGCATTCGTATACGCTAAAAAAATGGTCCAGCTACAATTTGCAATCATTTTTACCTGTGTGCACTCTGTGTTGCCCGAGCGTAGCATCGGATCCACGTCGGACCTGAAATATGTTATTGTATAAATATTTCTCGCAGCGTCGCGCCTAGGCCAAATAATAGTAACTTTTACTAACCCCGCCAACAACGCGGCCTCATCCTTCGTTCGCCTCTTTTCCTTCTTCCTTGAAGATCTCCTCGTTAGAGCTGCACAGATTAGAGGAGGAAGGGAGAGAAGAAGGAGGAGGGCCAAACCTGGAAGAGATATTATAATATTAGTTTATAGGTTATTTAGCAATTTAACACATGTAAATAAACACATTAGGGAAAAACGGCAAATCTCTACTTGCGAATTATCTCTACTACTTGCAATTTCTGCGGTGGCGTGGGAGCATGCCCAGAGGGTTGAGTATACATAAAATAGTAAATATAGTACCAATAAGGAAGAGTGCTGGCAGAAACTCCGCACAGGCCGGTGAGGAGCAGGGAAGGGCGGAGGAGGGCGAGTGAAGGGAGAGAGGAGAGGTGGGTGTGTCTGAAAAAATGACGACTTTTCGCACGAATGTAGATAAAAAATCGAAATTATCGATTCTATCATCTACAATTCTTACCAGCGACGACGTAGTGAATGCTCCACGCTGCGCCGTTCTCTCCCTCAGATGGCGGTTCGTAAACGACGGAAATGTCCCTGACGATGATGATAATGTTTATCCGTACATAAATCGTTATTTTTTTCAGCCACATAAATTGAATGAGTGCGCTAAAGTTAATGAAAATAAGGTTCCGAGACTAAGACCCGTACCTATCCACGAGTGGCAGAGTGAGAGTGAACTTCCGATTCCTTTTCCGCTTTCGATCGCGACGCGAATCGGACATCCATACGAGCTTCTGAAAAGGTCGTATTGCGCAATAAAACCAATAAAAATGTTCCAGAACAGTATTCACTCCTAGAATAACATGTTCATTGAAAATTATAAGGACTAAAACGGGTCTGACCTCATAGCTACACATTTTTCGCAATATAAACCTTGTCGTTGAGGCTATTTCTAACGTTTTTCCGAAACGGTTTTTTCACTTAAAAAGCTACTTGCCCGATAACTGATCATTTTGCTGCACAACACCGGCAAAAATGAAGGAATCGAGGATTGGGGGGGGGGGATCGAACTGACCTCATATGCGTCTCCTTCGTAGATCAGCAGCCTTCCCTCTCCCGCTCCCTCCACTCTCTCGACAGTGACGACGGCATCTATCAGTGTAGATGAGGCTGGAAAGGAAATGATTAAAGAGGGAGTATACTCTAAAATAGGGGTCTTTCACCTATGCCGACCTATGACGTCAGAATATGCCCGAAAATATTGAGTTAACTCCTTCTTTAAGGTCTGACAAATGCATCGTGAATGAGTTGAACAGTATTAATGGGTATTTTTTATATTAGTGGATTTGTCCTAATTGTAAGCTATGTAGATTCGAATAAAATCAAAATACAGGGGAAGTTTAGAATTGCTCCCATATTTCATGGGCCTCCTTGAGATCTCTTTCCTGTGGACTGACAGGTGCAACATCTCACACTGTCTCGCCTAATCCCATTAGCGCTGTCCGCTCAAGAGCGGCTATAATCTTACCGATCCTGCCTCACTCATTACTATAATCCTTGCATGATCACTAAAAGAGGCAAAAGATACACGCTACTGGCTAGCATTGTTTAAGTTTCCATCGCGAATTGAGCGTTGCTGTTGCTCTACTACTAGAGCTCGAGAAATGATACCGGCGTCTCTTAATTTTGCACACTCTCTCGCCCGCTCGATCGACGAGAGAGTGCGTGAAATGAAGAGACCGAGGAATCACGAGCTCTACCTACTACTATCTGTTCGCAAACATTGAGGATATAAATGGGAAAAATAAATGGTTAATATCCTGACCCTGTCTGGGTATCCTCCACGTGAGATGCCTTCGTGTCGTGAGATTACTCGTTCTGTTCCTTAATTGTTCACAAACACCGACTCGCGAGGGAGAAATGAACAGTGACGCGGCCCGCTCACTCAGCGTGCATCCACACAGACAGACGGATGTCGTGTTAAGGGATGATAGTGGATGGGCACCTGATGAATAATATGTTTTTAAAGTGTATCAAAGCGATTATACAGTCGTTTGACAACGACAAGTGGGACCCACCGGTCCAATGCTTTCTGGGGTAGGTATCATTGTTATAAATGCCCTACCCCTTCCAAAAAAAGCCTGAGCACTAATGCAAGTCATTCATGTCAGGAATGTTGATGAATTTCGTGACAGTTGATTGTCATATTCAAATGAGATTTCTGTCACTTTCTTCACTCATTTCGAACAAGTGTGTTGCCCTACTGCGTCTGTCAGTTCGAATTACCTATTCGGAATGTCTGACATATGACATAATTCTATGCAGTATTGGAAACAACTACGTTTAGTTAATTGTTTCAGGCTGTACCTAGGTTTTGCTTGTAGCATTATCATTTTATGCGTATTTCTTCACTCATTTCGAACAAGTGTATTGCCCTCTTACTGCATCTGTCAGTTCGCATTACTAATCCTTCGACACAAGCGGAAATGGAGAACAGAGTCCCCAAGTTATGTTCCCGTCTCTCCATTTGCCATGCTCTCTCGTCGGTCAGAGAGGCGAGAGAGCGTGCGAAACGGAGAGAGTCAGACAAATACTTTATATTCCCCAGTCCCCTCTGCTCATTTCAAATCGGCACTAATGAGATATGAGTGAGGCGGCGAGATTGCCTCAATTCTCGACTAGCGAAGGCACTCACTCGGAATGACACAATCTGCGGTGTGGTTAGCGCACTCCGCCGTTTGGGAAACGTCGCCCGCCGGACACGCAGACGCACTGGCCGAGGTGCACGAGCGAGTGCGACGAGTGATGCCCTGAGAGTACGGTAGTCACATCACGATCTCTGGTTTTATTTCGCGTGCCTTACTTCCTCACTCCTTAGTGAGAAAAGATCAAAGGGGTAGTTGGGAAACCAGTGAGAATTGACTAGTATACCACTCAGAGAATTTCTCACTGTTTTCCCAGCGGAACCTTCGATATTGATGAGAAAAGAACATAGTTGGGGGATTAATTACCTGTCCGCAGGGATTGGAGCAGGCCGACCATTCGGACCACAGCGTCCATTCAGCTTTCTCCTCGATACCTGGAATAAAATATAATATAATGGAAATGTAATGGAAATGAAAACATGTAGTTGGCTCAAATGACAATAAGTTTCCATAGACAAAACAAAGCAAGGCAACAGACTTTCCGACCTCCCCATTGCTCACCCCTAGTTGCTTAGCGTGGCCCCAAAATTAATGAAGACCATTACTGTCCCCAAGCGCCAATCCATCACCACCTCAAATTGGCCACTCCTTTCGATTACTGTATACTTTATCCATCAACCTCTTGTCAGGCCATATGCACACGGCAATCATCTGAGAGATTGAAAGTCTCGAGAACGTGTGTATGGTCCATCTGGTACTAGTACTCACTACTGACAGATTCAAGGATAAGTAACTGTGATTGCCAACTCAACATGCAGTGGGTAAACACACATCATGATTATTATCTGAGAGCCATTGCTTTCCATCAATTGCAACATCAATATCCCTAGTATGAAGAGCGATTTTTTTCGATTTGTCTTTGATAACGTGAATTCTAGTAATGAGTATAAGGAATCTCTAAAACAATAGCAAGACACTGAACATCAGTACTCCTTTCATTTATGAGTTCCCAGAATAACATTAACACTTTTCTTATGTCAGAATATTATTCCCGATCCGTTAAACTCCAACAATAAGGAGATGGCTCAAATCTCCAAAACAATAACAACAATAACACCCTCAATATTCCCCCTCCTAGTTCCCTCATTCATTTTCGTACCCTCATGCCTTCCTCATCACCCATTCTCTACGGGTCCATTCATTGGGCCCCCTCGGTCCCTTTCATTGACCGCACCCGAATTGTGACAGCCCCCCTACCCTACGTCGTCTGAATAATTACTGCACTACTTCTGGAGTTGGGGGGGGGGTACGGTAGCGGTGAGGTAGGTCAATAGAGGATATACAAGAAGCTTGCCACAGAGCTGAGCTTGACTTGTTAGGACTTACGCAGGTCAAGCCCACAAAGATACCTTTGGGCCTTCAAATACCTTCAAAAGATACCTTCAAAGACACAATTGAGTCCACATTAGATTCCAGATAGGTCATACCTTCCAAGAAGCTGAACCCCTCGGGGCTAATCACCTTTGTCATAGCAGAAGCCCGATCTAATAGGGGTGAAATAGGCAAGGGAAGAGAAGGCAATGGAAGGTAAGGGGCCAGGTGCGGCGAGGCCAGCCATTGTTATTCATTCTGATGAAGGAGCAGGAGAGCAATTAGAGTAGGAAATGAGCTATTAGAGAAGGAGAAGCAAGGGCGTTTTGGCGTGTATTGTTTTGAATGAAGAATGGGTGCAAGAGTCGTATTGTTAGACTTATTTCGAATCATGGCAGTATAGTGAAAAAAGCAGCTGGATGCATCAATCCTTTGACCAATTAAGAAGGTTATTTTTTTTTATTTTTGGCTTCCTTTACTGGCTTCCTTTTTTTTTTTCGGCTTATTTTTTTTACTGATTCGCTCTGGAAAAAAATCATGCAAGGTGAGACATTCTGGAAAGAATAAGGATAGGAGTGAAAGTGGGGGGAAGATAAAGTATTTAAAATGTACTGGGTTCCGTGCTCACACAGATAGAGTAATAAGAGTGACTTATCAATCACATGTACAATCCTAACTATCGATATATGACAACTCACTCGGTTCCGTGCTCACACACACCATCCCCCACTGGTGAAAGGCGTGGGTCTCGAGGTGGATTGAGGCCAACTCGAAGCAATACTGTAGATAGAGTATGTCGAAGTAGGAGCAGGGCAGGGAGAAGGAGGAGGAGGACGGTTCGAGCACTGCAATGTTATTGTTGGTGTTGTTATTGTTATTATTCAATCAAAACAATGAAAAATAAAAACAATAACAACTGACTGGCTTCCTCGGCGTAATCCTCGATCCGTCGCTGATCGACCATAGAGATGCGAAGGCGATTGCTCAGCTTGGCTGGTCGGCAACTGAGAAAGAAATTATTGAATTTTTGTTATCTGATAATACGGATTGCATTAGTTTCTGATTAATTCTTTGAGCAAAGGAATTGGTCACACATTTGTGATTGTCGATTGAAAAAAAATAAAAAGAAAAAAAAGAAAAAAATATTCCAAATAAACCTTGGCGGTGTCCAGTGCAGCACAAACTCATGAGTGCACGAGGGAAAGATGGATTGAGAGGGAGGAGGACGAAGGTCGATTCGGCCTCCAGCGAGGACTGAGGTGGTACGATTCGCCTGAAACACATATCTATCGTCTGTCTCTCTCATTTTCGATTAAATTCCCGATTTTTAAAAAAACAATAGGATAGATGTAGAGAAGAATGGGCATGTAGGGGGCTGCGACTTTAGCAAAGATTTTGGGAAATGTGATTATCATCTCATGCCCTGCACAAAGAAAGTCATCGCCGTTTATTTATTTATTTTATCTCACTCAACAACAATAACATTATTGCTGCTATCTTGTTTCTTCCAATTTCCCCCTCATCGCATCCCTCTCGCATACATTTGTCTACGTAGAAGAATGGTAATGAATGCTTGATACGGCTCGCCCTCCAGAGGCCTCTTCTCTTCATCCTTCTCCTTTTCACCAGACAGAGAAGCGAAAGAGCAGGGATAATTAGGAGAGTCTCATCTCACTTCTTCCAATCTTCCTCATCTTTCTCCTTGTCAGTCAGCAAAAGACACTTGTCGACAAGTGTAGGAATGTCAGAATATAGCCTCTCATCTCCACAAAAATGGCCCGAAATCAGAGATGGACGAGATATTATGTCATTCCGTGAGAGGCAGAGACACTCCGCCACACAAAGTGGGCATTGCGCAAGCGGAGAAATCGGCCCGACAGATGTCCAGGGCGAAATCCGATATGTCGAGAGCCCCAGGTAATCTCATACCATCTTCTCTTTGATTTACGAGCCCACTCAGCGAAGAAAAGGTCTAGAGTAGTCACGGCGGGCCGTAATTGGATTATTCCTTGCCCCCCCCCCCTCTTCTACCCACCTCCTGACTCCCACTTTCTCCCCTCTACTCCCTACATGAAAGCGATACCAACCCGACGAGGGTATCTATTAGCAAGGGGGGATATGGCTCTCTTGGAGAGACCGCAGCCGGCAACTTCCGGAGATGGGAGGAAGGGGATGGAAAGTGGTAATTGGAGGGTTCGAGAGTCAGCGATAGCCTCCTCCCCCGGTTGATCTTGACTTGTTTCAAAATAAATCAAATCCTCGATGATTTTTGGCCACAAACACTCATTTTGAAATGGAATTCACTCTAACTCAAGATACGAAATCAACAGACGATTGTAATTGCATGTTGGTGGAAAGCGATGCTAGGCCGATATTTTGGATGATATGGCTGCAAAATACTGGGTAAGAGATTGTATGGTAATTGTAAAAGAGGGCAAGATAAAGCTGGATGTTAAAAGATCACTAGTTTTATCGATTTAGTAAATCCGAGCATCGATACAACCGTTCTGCTAACCCACCTCGATCTCATCTCCAAACTCGGACACAGCCTTGAGCGAGTAGAGGCCGCGTCGATAGAAGAGCTGAAATATTTCAATTTTCAGGTTGCTCCCATTTTCCGAAAAAAAAACGTTATGAAAATAACGTGCAATCAGTATCGCGGAGGAGGCAAGATTACTATGACCTGGATAGTAAGATAGCTGATACAGTAAGTAAGATACAGTAAGATACCTCGCAGGGAAGAACCAGACTGGCCGGTTGATCATGGAGTATAATCTCTATAGAATGGACGATGGACCAGGGTGAATCGTCGAAGGGCATGATGTCCAGAGGTCGGAAGGATAGGTGGAACGTGAATCTGGAAGGAATTCATTGATACATTTTCCGATTTTACTGACTGAGCAGAACCCTCGTCAGTTGATTTTTTGTATCTTTTTGATCCAGAGCCAAATCGGCCCAGCCCTACCTACCCATATCGAGGTTCCTGAATGTTGAGATATCTCTTTGAAGATCTTGTTATTGAAAATAGGGAGAAGACAAGTGAAAGGGTTATCTAGCATCAAGTATCGTCAGGACTAAAAAAAATCGAACCACTCACTTCTCCTTGACACACAACTGCGACGTCACACCAATGGCCATCTCATGGAGCATCTCATGCTCGGGTGGAAGGGAGAAGAAGACGCGAGGAGCGGAGATGGAGATGTTACTGGAATGGAAAGATCAAAGATCAAAGATCAAGTCATTCCCATCCCTAGTCTCTCTTATTTCTGCATAATACTGCTAAAAAAGATGATTAAAACTAAACAAATTAAAAACTATACCTCAACAAGACCTTCTCCTCCTCTCTCAGCTCAAATTCGTCCCCACTTCTCCTCACGCAGTCACAAGGAATGATCGACGTGGGGAATCGGCAGATCTCTACGCCGTCCATTGCCAGGGAGTAGTTCGAGGGAGTGAGCGGAGCGGGAGAAAAGGAGATCTGAAGAAAATACTTATATTATTTTAGAAAATAAGCGTGATCAGGAAGTTGTAATATATTTTTCAGCTCGAACCATTCCGATTCATTCACATTGATTGATTATATTCATCGTCGAACAAATCAGCGAGGTTTTTTTACGAAAGTGAGACGATCAGTTTGTCTTCACTTCTGCTTTGGGGCGTATTTGGAACGAAAACTCACGGGCGAATTGGCAGCAGGCCTGTCATGATTCAGTCGGACCTTCTGTGCTCGAGCCTCAGGGAGGAGCAGTAGAAGGAGGAGGGCTATCACCATTGGACTCTGCCTACATTCGGGCACTGGAAGATATTTGTGATCGTAGAAATACTCCAACTTCATCAACATAAAATCCTTGATCGAATAACGGTAAGTGTGAAATAAATTGGTGAGGGCATGAGAAATGAAGCGAATCAGAGGCAATCTAGCTGTACGACTACGTCTGTTCGGATGGAGAATCCGTCTCTTCACACCACGTGCTCTCACAGCGGTCAGAGTGACGAGAGAGCGGGTGAAATTGAGAGACGAATTCTCCATCCTGACAGACATAAGTACGACGAGGCTTGTCGTGATTGAATGAATCAGCACGGAGAGAGGGCAGTAAGTGTAGTAAGTGTAATCAAGGTGAGAGGTCTGCGAGGGGGGGGGATCGGGGAGAGAATGAGCACTACTGGTGGTATGATATAGTCGGTCTCCAGCAATTGGCATATTACGGGTATGGTAATAAGGAGGTGAGAAGACTGAAGAATCCGAATGTCATGATTCGTGAGCAAGCATGGAAAATAGCTAAAGCTAAGAGGACGGCTATCGGGAACAGCTGAAAAGGGCTCTCCCTCTATCTCCCTTAGTCCTTCACTGCAAATTAGTCTCTACCCGAGCGCCGGAATAGCTTCGCCAGACGGGACCTCCTAGCTGTTTCGCTACTTCTTCTCCTTCTTCCAAAATCGTACACAGCATTCCCAGAATTTGCAGGACCACCCAGAATGGCCGGCTAGAGAGTAGGGCGAAAGGAGAGACCACCCATGCCCCGAGCGTGGGAACCAAGGGAAGGGAACAAATACGATACACATTTGCATGCTAGTGAAGTGGAAAGGCGATACGAGAGCCGATCCCGGTCGGTGCCAGCCGGGACATGGATCCGCGTCTGGAACCAGAACACTGGTTTCTGGTTCCAGTCCTGGCATAACATTCTCCCAAAAAAATGCAGCCAAATTTGAAGAATGCGGGATAGAAATCGAAGAAGCGCTAACAATTCGACTGCAATGCCTAACAATAAGATGGGTTTGCGTGGTAATAGATTATGTCTTCGCTTTGTCAGGAGGTGCATTACATGCCAAGCTATCCCTAATCCAAGATGCTATACTATGATACAAGACATAATAGTGGAACGTGCTAAATATGCACGGGGGGTTACGCCCCGGAAACGCCCTCTAATGAAGCCGAATTTCCTCTTTCGCTCAGTTTCAATCCCGAACGCCTTTCGTTGGCACACCCGAGCTCAATCCGGCGCTAATTGTGTAAGCTAGAGGGGGGTCTAAGATATGGATATTAGAATGGGCGAGAGACTGAGGGGGCCGCGCTCTCTCAAGTTCCAATGCTCTCTCGCCTCTCTGTCTGACGAGAGAGCATGGAGAAGTGAGAGGGCGCAGACTATTGCTGGACAGGACCGATTATGGCTGGAGACAGCCGAGCTGACTCCATTACGGAGAGAATGAAGATGGAGTGAGGGAAGTGGGAAAGGTCGTTTTGATCTACCCGCCTGAGAGGTGGGTAGAGATGGGTAAAAAAGGAGAGGAGAAGGAGACAATTGAGGCAAAAAAAGGCGAGAAGCGGAGAGAATGAGATGAAATTGAGAAGAGAAGAGGAAGGGAAAGAATGAGACAGGGGGATAATGAGTCTTTCATCCTTTTGGAGTTTATTCAATAAAGGGCAACTGTGAACTTGGAGATGTGAAAATTGCGCGCGGAGTATTGAAGAAATTACTGCTGCAATGAATATGTTTCGATCAATGTGGAAGGAATAGGGAAACATACATATATGAAAAATATGGGACATATCTGCCGGGAATAATATGCGAAATTCGTTGAGAAACGCCTGTTAAAAAATACAAAACCTTGGCTGGGATGTTATAAAAAGAAAAGATACAAGTAACAGTAAGTGCATGCGATCAAGAATGGATAGAGAAAACAAGGACCATACGGGGCAGCCCCTCTCTCTCACTCGAGTACATTGTTCTTGCCTCTACTCGCCAGCTTGACGTGCCCTCCTGTCCCCCTCCCTGACTCCGCCCACTCATCTGGATAGGGGAGGAGGAAGGGAAGGGAAAGAAGAGGTGATGATAGGGGAGGAGAGAATGGTCTCTCGAGAGGGGAGAGAAGAGCGAGAAATAATGACAATGATGCAAATGAGAGGAGGGAATAGGCGAGAGAGGTGCAACGTTAGTGTTGGATTGGATTAGGGAGATTAAAGGGCGATAGGAGGAAATTGAGGGAAAACGAACGCGTAAGGCAGGTGAAATTGGCCATTTCGAGGAAATTTCAGGGGATTGAAGTTGAAGTTTTATTATAAAAGCTCTTTTCATCATTAACAACATCCTGTCTGTCAACTTTTCAAGACTTTCAAGAAATAGCGCAATGCTCATTGTAAGCAAAAATGTATTTTTCGTTCTCTAACAAGGCCCAAATCCATGTTCTTCAATTCAAATTTGTCAGCTCTATCTTTATAAAACTATACCACGTTTAAATTTACTCAATTGAACCGTTTGTCAATCCCCTTCTCAATACGTTCTAAGAACACGCCACCTTCTCAATGTCAGCAGGCAGCCAAAAAAGGTCTTCTCAATTCTCTCCCCTCCTTCTTTCTCCCTCCCTTTATTGCCACCCGCCACGCACTCCCCTCACTCCTTCCGATAGACGGAAATTGGGCCAATGGCAAGGGGGTCTAGAGGGAGGAAACTGTGTGAGGGAGGACCAGAAGATTGATTCAGATTCGGGGAATCCTTTGACTTCATGGATTTATTGGAATACTTGAGCTTCTGGAAAATAATTCCTCAGTGGTACACACATTGGCAAGGGGGTCTAGAGGGAGGAAACTGTGTGAGGGAGGACCAGAAGATTGATTCAGATTCGGGGAATCCTTTGACTTCATGGATTTATTGGAATACTTGAGCTTCTGGAAAATAATTCCTCAGTGGTACACACATTTGCAAGGGAGGAAACGGTGTGAGGGAAGTTGGTTAGACCAGCGGATGAGATTGATTCAGATTCGGGGAATCCTTTGACTTCATGGATTTATTGGAATACTTGAGCTTCTGGAAAATAATTCCTCAGCGGTACACACATTGGCAAGGGGGTCTAGAGGGAGGAAACTGAGTGAGGGAGGTTGGTTAGACCATCAGAGCAGATTGATTCAGATTCGGGCAATACTTGGGTTCATGGATTTATTGGAATACTTGAGCTTCTGGAAAATAATTCCTCAGCGGTACACACATTGGCAAGGGGGTCTAGAGGGAGGAAACTGAGTGAGGGAGGTTGGTTAGACCATCAGAGCAGATTGATTCAGATTCGGGCAATACTTGGGTTCATGGATTTATTGGAATACTTGAGCTTCTGGAAAATAATTCCTCAGCGGTACACACATTGGCAAGGGGGTCTAGAGGGAGGAAACTGAGTGAGGGAGGTTGGTTAGACCATCAGAGCAGATTGATTCAGATTCGGGCAATACTTGGGTTCATGGATTTATTGGAATACTTGAGCTTCTGGAAAATAATTCCTCAGCGGTACACACATTGGCAAGGGGGTCTAGAGGGAGGAAACTGAGTGAGGGAGGTTGGTTAGACCATCAGAGCAGATTGATTCAGATTCGGGCAATACTTGGGTTCATGGATTTATTGGAATACTTGAGCTTCTGGAAAATAATTCCTCAGCGGTACACACATTGGCAAGGGGGTCTAGAGGGAGGAAACTGAGTGAGGGAGGTTGGTTAGACCATCAGAGCAGATTGATTCAGATTCGGGCAATACTTGGGTTCATGGATTTATTGGAATACTTGAGCTTCTGGAAAATAATTCCTCAGCGGTACACACATTGGCAAGGGGGTCTAGAGGGAGGAAACTGAGTGAGGGAGGTTGGTTAGACCATCAGAGCAGATTGATTCAGATTCGGGCAATACTTGGGTTCATGGATTTATTGGAATACTTGAGCTTCTGGAAAATAATTCCTCAGCGGTACACACATTGGCAAGGGGGTCTAGAGGGAGGAAACTGAGTGAGGGAGGTTGGTTAGACCATCAGAGCAGATTGATTCAGATTCGGGCAATACTTGGGTTCATGGATTTATTGGAATACTTGAGCTTCTGGAAAATAATTCCTCAGCGGTACACACATTGGCAAGGGGGTCTAGAGGGAGGAAACTGAGTGAGGGAGGTTGGTTAGACCATCAGAGCAGATTGATTCAGATTCGGGCAATACTTGGGTTCATGGATTTATTGGAATACTTGAGCTTCTGGAAAATAATTCCTCAGCGGTACACACATTGGCAAGGGGGTCTAGAGGGAGGAAACTGAGTGAGGGAGGTTGGTTAGACCATCAGAGCAGATTGATTCAGATTCGGGCAATCCTTTGGCTTCATGGATTTATTGGAATACTT
The DNA here is from genome assembly GCA_900490705.1 of Pristionchus arcanus. NCBI lineage: Eukaryota > Metazoa > Nematoda > Chromadorea > Rhabditida > Neodiplogasteridae > Pristionchus > Pristionchus arcanus. Next base: position 8,799 of record LS484717.1, on the reverse strand, counting down.
GAGCTTCTGGGAAATAATTCCGCGGATGAGATTGATTCAGATTCTGGTACAAGCAAAAAACGTCGAGTGGAGCACATCTCAAATGGTTTTTCAACAGTCCTATGTAAACCTTTAGCTTTATGAATTTATCGGAATACTAAATCTTGTAGCTTATAGGAAAAAAATCCTCAGCAGTAAGCCAAACATTTCTGAAACATATTTACACATTTGCATACTCTGCCGAAATAGCACAATGAATCAATTAACCAAAATTGAATTCTATCTCGTTCATTTTCGCAGAGTGAGAATGCGCGCATCGGTCGACTCTCACAACTTGGATCTATTCTCTACTTCATTCGTGAGTTTCGAGTATTTAGAATGAATATCGTGATAAACCATTACTATTTCAGCATCCACTATCATCAACAAATAATGGTCACCATCTTTTCCAAGGAGAACCTAAATCATGGAAGAGAAAAGGTATTTCAAAACTTGATGTTTATTCCTAGTATCGTACCCGTATCAAGATCCCTGGCACCGTACTCGCATCCAGATACTTGGTACCGTATCCGTATCCAGATTCCTGATACCGTACTCGTATCCAGTTCCCTGGTACCGTACTCGTATCCAGTTCCCTGGTACCGTACTCGTATCCAGTTCCCTGGTACCGTACTCGTATCCAGTTCCCTGGTACCGTACTCGTATCCAGTTCCCTGGTACCGTACTCGTATCCAGTTCCCTGGTACCGTACTCGTATCCAGTTCCCTGGTACCGTACTCGTATCCAGTTCCCTGGTACCGTACTCGTATCCAGTTCCCTGGTACCGTACTCGTATCCAGTTCCCTGGTACCGTACTCGTATCCAGTTCCCTGGTACCGTACTCGTATCCAGTTCCCTGGTACCGTACTCGTATCCAGTTCCCTGGTACCGTACTCGTATCCAGTTCCCTGGTACCGTACTCGTATCCAGTTCCCTGGTACCGTACTCGTATCCAGTTCCCTGGTACCGTACTCGTATCCAGTTCCCTGGTACCGTACTCGTATCCAGTTCCCTGGTACCGTACTCGTATCCAGTTCCCTGGTACCGTACTCGTATCCAGTTCCCTGGTACCGTACTCGTATCCAGTTCCCTGGTACCGTACTCGTATCCAGTTCCCTGGTACCGTACTCGTATCCAGTTCCCTGGTACCGTACTCGCATCCAGATTCCTGATACCGTACTCGTATCCAGATTCCTGATACCGTACTCGCATCCAGTCCCTGGTACCGTACCCCTATCCAGGTGCCTGGTACGGTACTCGTATCCAGTTCCCTGGTACCGTACTCGCATCCAGATTCCTGATACCGTACTCGTATCCAGGTTCCTGGTACCGAACCCGTATCCAGATCCCTGGTACCGTACCCGTATCCAGATCTCTTGTACCGTATCCGTATCCAGATCTCTTATACCGTATCCGTATCCAGATCTATTGTACCGTATCCGTATCCAGATTCCTGGTACCGCACTCGTATCCAGATTCCTGGTACCGTACCCGTATCCATATTCCTGGTACCGTACCCGTATCCAAATTCATGGTTCCGTACCCGTATCCATATTCCTGGTCCCGCACCCGTTTCCAGATTCATGGTTCCGTACCCGTATCCATATTCCTGGTCCAATACCCGTATCCAGATTCCTGGTACCGTACCCAGATTCAGAACCCGATCCTGTTTTTTGGATGGGGAGCGACGACATACTTTGATTCTTTGATCTGTGTGCGTGACTCACGAGAGGACTCTCCTCACTCCTCGCACTCTCTCACTTTCGCGTGCTCTCTCGCTTCTCCCCCGTCTCGCGTCCCCCGTGCTGATCTACCAATCGATTGTGTCTCTTCCCTTCTCGACTTGATTCAGTCTTACTTCCATCGTCCTTCGTGTTTGCTCGTTCTCTTCACTGCTCTGCTTTGCGCCCTTTTCGCGCGCGAAACTTGTTGAAGCGATCGTTGAGCTTCTAGAAGAGGATGTGCATGGCGCACCCTTTAGATATCCCTTACGTGATGTTGAGTGCTTCTGCTGTCCTATTCTGGTCACCACTGTCTTCAACTGCTCTTGCGCGCGTCCCTGCTAAGATTACAAGCTGTGTATCGGGCCTTTTTGACCACTTCACGCGCACGACTCATTCCAAACAATTGTATAGCCAACAACAGTTTGCCGCTGGTATTTTGCTTGTTTACGTTTGCGTTGGCATCGTTTTGACCCGCCGGTTGTATTTCATCACTTGGGCGGGCATTAGTAAACGTGCACTCATCGTCATTTTTTTCCTGTGGTTAGCAAGCACGCTGCGAAATTCATGTGCTGCTAAAATTGTCATTGGCATGCCGCTACAGGACGGGATCTAGATTTTATTTGCAATGGCTTGGCGCTTCTTTGCGGTTCTCGTATTTTCCGAATGTTTTCTTCTGGTTTCACTGTTTAATCATTGCTTTCACAGGGCATTCGCCACTCTCCCTTGTCGCCCCCACGCGTCTCTACAGCGCGATCGACGGACGAGGACACGTCGCGTCAAATAAAAGGTTCGTTTATTCCCTCACCACTCCTCCACTTACTCCATTCGCCTTTTGACTGTTAGTTCATGCCGCTTAGTCTATCTCCTGTGCACGAGGAGCCGCAAGCGGATGATTCGCTCTCCGTGGATTCGCTGACCTGAGAAGGGGAAGGCCCTGGTTTTCCAGGGTAGAGTCGTGGTTCGCCCTCTGAGTGGCTTCTTTGCGCCTTCGGGTACTTTTCGCTTGCTCAGTTGGGAGGGCAGTTGAAAGGCTAGGCGAATTGGACCAATAGGAAACTGGGGAAGGAGTAAGTGGAGGAACCTAGGGACCCCCAAAGTCGATAAGCGTACTGCTTCCACTTTTCATATCGACGGCGAGGGCGAGCGAGCCAACGACGGCAACGACATCGAGAAGGATGACGACTTCGGAAGAAGATCGCCGATGACGACGGTAAGTAAGCGACTCCCGAGACTTTCTGCAGAGTTTGTGGCTGTGAATGTGACGCTCGGTAGGATAAAGCATATTATTTGATTATATTTTCGCTCTTGTAGGCATCGCTCAACGCAACGACGTCCGTCTCTCCCGCTCCTTTCCTTCCCTTCGATGAGGGGCTGTAACTGAAGAAGAGCCCACGCGACAAACGGGTCACTCGGTAGGAATGGCAGGTACTATCTATTATATATTTATTTATTTTAAAAGTGCCCCTTCCAGTCTTCCCTCGACTCTTTGTGATGCGGACAACGGCTCGCCCTCTTCTCCTTCTCTGCCTTCGATGAAGGAGTTTTGGCTAAGGAGGAGCCATTCGGTAGGGACGACAAGTAATTTAAATAATAGTTTTTTTTTTCTTTGCAGTCCTCACTCGATGCGATGGGACACGGGCGACGCTTCTCTTCCCTTTCTCGTCCTTCCTTCCCTCTCTTCGATGAGGGAGTTGTGGCTGTGGAGGATCGGCTCTGTAGGGACAACAGGTACTGGAAATAATATCTATTTGTTTATAACCATGACTGTAATTCGCTTCTTTGCAGTCTTCCCTGGACTCTTTGTGATGCGGACAACGGCTCGCCCTCTTCTCCTTCTCACCCTTCGATGAAGGAGTTTTGGCTAAGGAGGAGCCACTCGGTAAGGACGACAGGTAATGGAAATAGTAGCTATTTGTTTATAAACATGTATGTTATTTGCTTCTTTGCAGTCCTCACTTGATGCGATGGGACACGAACGACTTCCCACTTCCCTTCCCCGTCTTCGATGAGGGACTCTAACTGAAGAGGAGCACCCGCCACACACTGGTCACTCGACAGGGATAAGAGGTACGGTACGGACTATCGATTTATTGTTATTTGTATATTTTTACAGTTCTCGATCAACGCGAGTGACGCCTCGTCCACTCTTCCTTCCTTCACCCGATTAAGGCTTCTTCTTCCTCCCGAGAAGGGATTCTCCCTCGTGGATCTTCTGAGAAGGTTCGAGGGACAAGTAAAAGTAAAATAGCGCCAGTATTCATAATTTGCATAAAAGTCTCGCATATAACATATGCCAAGCTTTTGCGAACTTTGTGTGCCTCGCTGTTTCGACGCCTAGTGAAAGCGAATGAAATAATAGATGCGTTGATTTTTATTTTATTACACAAGTTTTCTAGAAAATAGCGGCTGAATTTCGTCCTAAAAGATGCTTGGTGAATTGTTGTTTCGACGCCAAGTACACTAAAAATAATGCGTTGTTTGTTTAGCTACTGCGCCGATTCGATCCGGGACGCGTTGGGCGACAAGTCCTGCCGCTGCTTGCACCACGTGAGTAAGGGCCTGGCTCGTGATGCGCCGCGCACCTCAGTGAGGTCGACGATTGTGTTGAGTGCGTGGTGAGGTCGACGTTTCTCAGATTCCGTCGTTGGTGCTCAATATCGGCATTTTTCTGCTGATCGGGCTGGCGATCGCTGCAGTGCTGGTGGCCTTCATTCTCATCTCGAATGCTGGCCAGGCGGCGGAACTCAAGGGAGCAGGAGGAGAGGCGATCCATGAAGGAACAGGAGCATTCTTCCATGTGAGTACGGTAGGGACACTCGAGGCGATCGAGGACTAACTTTATTACATTAATAATGCCGTGCTATCGATAAATGACTTTATTTTCAGCCTATCCACCACGGCCTCTCGCATTGGCCCGGCTACGATGAGGATGCTGAGGACAAAGACAGCAAGAAGGGCGACAAGGTAGTGTGCGTGTGGTGTGGCTACTGGGAATGGTCGCCTGTCGAAATTTAGACAGCATTTAGGCATTTGGTAAACGTCACCCTTGCTACAGGCACGCCCGATTCCGTCGACAGCGCTCTTCCCGCACAAGGTCTAGCTCTGCCACGGCTTCGGCTCCGTGTGCACCTCGCAGCCGGTGAGTAGAACGGTGTGGGATTACGGTATTGATCTCACCCCTACCGTACCCTCGGCGTTACCGCACCCTTGCAGTCGCTGGTCATCTCTACGTCGGCACGTTACGAAGGCAAGGCCGACTGCCCGGACGCATCGGACGAGGCCAACTGCAGAGGTAAAAGTTGGAAAAATCATGTGTGCGGTGGTGTGGATGAGAAACGTCGCCCTGTGAAATTTGAACATTACGAGGCAAAGTAGTAAACGTCTCCCTGCAGGCAAAAGGAAGACGGACTGCCCGAAGGACACGTCGATGTGCTACGGCTCGCCGCTCTGCCTACCCCACGACTCGCGCTGCGACGGCGTCCAGGACTGCCGCAACGGCGACGACGAACAGGAATGCAAGGAGTGCACCAAGGGAGCCAAGGTGTGTGGTGAGCAGTGGGAAATGTCGCCTGTCGAAATTTCGACAGGATCAGGGAAAGTAGGGGGGGGGTACGGTCGATGTTGGGATATTGATTGTTTCACCTGACACTGAGTGGGGAGATCCAGATCATTCTCGTCCTAATTGTAAGGGAAAGTGGATGTCCGTGGTTTTCGAGCCCAAAGCGGTAATTTAATGCTTCACAAGAGTTTCTTACTACCGAAATCGCAAGAACCTCACTGATGCCTAACAATAATCAGTAGAATGCAATTTTATTTTGGTACATGCTGAATCGTTGTTGCAATTTCGTTGTTGAATAGTATGCGGTAGAATGTAACTCATTAGGTACTTGGTGAAACGCTGTTACACCAGCGAAATATTGATTATCGATTGCAGTCGATTTCATTTTTTTCCTGTAATATCGACTCACAATCGTTATGGAAAAATCGTGCAACATTCAAATGCGTCATTGTATCCTGGAACCTGGAGAGTCGTTCGAGATCAAATAATATATGACAATTATTGCATCTTGATAATTTAGTATGCTATAATGGCATATTTTTTGGCACTTTTCTAGTTCCGTACTAGGCTCTTCCCCTCCCCTTCCTTACCCCTCGCGCTCCTCCCCCTTCCCCAGAGGTCAAATACGTAGGTCATGAAACCCAAAATGTAGTGTGCTTTTAAAAATTTTGAAGCCTATTTCACTTGTGGTGCTTAGGTTTCCGGTAAATTCCTCCGTTTTTGTCGATCGGTGGTTAGCTTTTCTCTAATTTTTGTTCAAGTTGGCCTAAAAATGTGGTATGCATAGGTCCTTTCGGGAGGGGTATTTGCTCCCTGCCCTTCCCTCCCTCCCTCTCGTCTTTTGCAATCTTTGGGAAGGGGCGGCGAGCGAGAGAGCGAGAGGGACTGAGGAGAGAGCGCTAGACCCACACGCTCCCTCGCCCCTCTCCCTACTCTATCTTACCCGTCTCGGCTAGACCGCGCTCTCCCTATAACCCCCTACGCTCTCTCCTCTCGCTAATCGGGCGGTACACTGTACCTATGCCTGATTGTTTGCCGCGTGATCGGCATTTAAGTTGCCGAATTATTGTTTCGCGGTCGAGCAATAGTCAATAGGAATTACTGTTATTTTGGAACCTTCTGAATCATTATAATCTCTTAAAACGCAATACAATATTGGTCCCTTGTAAAAAGCCTTTTCGTTTTACGGAAATATGTGACAGGATTCAATGGAATTTTATACCAGTATAAATAACTATGTTTTAAAGAGTCGAACTCAGTCGATACATTCATTTTTTTCCTTCCGATATGTTTCACTATCAATTTAAAACATTAGAGCTGTAGTTGATACATCTTTATTTTTCTAGATTGAATCTTTCCTGATTTTTTAAAGCCTCTTGAATCGTTGTTTTTGCATAATGTGAAACCTTCTGACTGTTCCCCTTGTACCCTTGAAACAAGTTCCACAGCTATCAACTCTCATTCCTGAAAATCACTAGCAGTCAGCTAGGTTGAATAATGCTTCAGTTTGAAGCATAATTACGATTGATCACTTTGCTGCTTCCAGGTTGCGCCGGTCCCTCGAATGGGTTGCTGCCCCTCTCTCGTCTCTTCGTCTCTTCCGCCCACTGAGATCCGTTAAGTGTGGCCATCGCCAGAGAAGATTGCCCGAGGAGGTCCGTTGGGGAGCAAAAATGGATTGAAAAGTGTGAAATTGAATTTGAAAAAGAGGCGGAAGAAAGAGCCGTTTGTGCAGTTGTTTATTGTTGTTGAAATGTTACTATCGCTATCACTGGTACTATCAGTAGTACGTCCGTGGAAGATCCGTATCCTTACCTCGCTTTGTATTGTGCTTCTTGTCCGTGGTGTGATTTTTAGTTATGTATCCTTTCCTCGTTGTTTGTCTAGGACTAGGAAACTAGTGTTCCAATCACTAATTTTAAAACGCGTTCTCCGTAAGAACTCTGTGAATGGGGGGTCAGGTGGCACAGCTTTAGAAAATTTTCATATATCCAGCTCAAACTTCACTAACATGACCCCTAGGGACGGTATTTACGATTTGTGAACTTTGATCCCAAAAAAATTGATCTTTGATCTTTGATCTTTCGAAAAATAAATTTCAGATATCCCTATCATGTGATAGCTCATTCGAAAGAGCATAAAAAGTTATGAAAAATCCCCAAAGGATTATAAATTTTATCGAGTTTGACCCAAGTTATGACTGAAAATATGACGATTTTCGTCCATTTTGACGAAAATCGATGTGCCTACCCAGGAAGCAATGCCCTCCTGGTCTCTAGTTTTTGATATTATTTGTATTTTTTATATAAGAAAAACTTGGTAAACTTTCCGGGTCACATTTCGCGTGCCAATTTATTGAAATCTTCAGCCAAATGTGGCCAACCAGGCTTTTTTTCTCAAACGGTACCGTTCCGATAGGAGGGTGAATGTTTTTCCAGCACTTCTTTATGCCCCAAGTAATGATTTTTCGTCAATTTGAACCCTTGGACGATTTTTGGTCCACATTATGACCTTTATTTTTGATATGACTCACCTCGACTTTTTTCACATAAGGGTCCCCCCTTATGTGAATGTCCAGGTTAGGGGTCGTGTCAAAATTGACCTCAATAACATGTCGGATTGTGCTAAAACAAAAACAAAAATGATTTTTAGACACCCTAAGACAATTTATTTCGGGTCGGAAGTCCTAATTTATCATGACCCCTATCCTGGATTTTCACATAAGGGGGGACCCTTATGTGAAAAAAGTCGAGGCGTGTCATGTCAAAAATAAAGGTCATAATGTGGACCAAAAATCGTCCAAGGGTTCAAATTGACGAAAAATAATTACTTGGGGCATAAATAAGTGCTGGAAAAACATTCACCCTCCTATCGGAACGGTACCGTTTGAGAAAAAAAGCGTGGTTGGCCACATTTGGTTGAAGATTTCAATAAATTGGCACGCGAAATGTGACCCGGAAAGTTTACCAAGTTTTTCTTATATAAAAAATACAAATAATATCAAAAACTAGAGACCAGGAGGGCTTTGCTTCCTGGGTAGGCACATCGATTTTCGTCAAAATGGACGAAAATCGTCATATTTTCAGTCATAACTTGGGTCAAACTCGATAAAATTTAAAATCCTTTGGGGATTTTTCATAACTTTTTATGCTCTTTCGAATGAGCTATCACATGATAGGTATATCTGAAATTTATTTTTCGAAAGATCAAAGATCAACATTTTTGGGATCAAAGTTCAAAAATCATAAATACCGTCCCTAAGTGTCATGTTAGTGAAGTTTGAACCGGATTGGATGAATTTGGCAAAACTGTGCCATCCCACCTGCATTCTTACAGAGAACGCGTTTTAAGCAACCATAACCACAACCACTAGGTGGAGCATTTTTTTCTGCCCTTTCCCCTGGTGTGCCTACCGTATCCCCATCCCTCGTGGTGGGGTCTTGTTTACTGCCATTTTCTCATGGTGTGCCTACCGTATCCCCGTCCCCATGGCGTGGT